>ML815052.1:107403-119835 GCA_009831015.1 Picea engelmannii | reverse complement strand
TCTTTATTATAAATTTATAATGTTTGTCATTTTATTATCATTGATGTTACAAAATATGAATCTTTATGTATCGTGTAAATCTTCTAGTTTCTAACAAAATATGAATCTTTATGGCTAAATTTCATTTTTGTATGTGTAATTTTCAAAAAAAAATCATATATAATTTGTTTAGATATATATATATAAACGTGTCCTCCGTGTCCTGTTGTCGAGGTCAAAATTTCACGTGTCAGACACTCGTATTTCCGTGTCCTCCATGTCCCGTGTCATTGTGTTAGGTGACTTAGGTATTATACGACTCAAGCACGGAAATACAATAACACACTAGAAATATAGAGTATAATCGTCAGCTAGATCTCATGGATCGTCACTGGAATACAATCAAATAGCATAAAAATACCCATGATCATAAGATGAACGCAGATCTGATGCATGCACAGATAGATCAGCAGGAATATGCGATGCCGAAGAAATACGGTAACCGCTACCAGCTGGAAAACTCGTCCGGAAGGATAGACTGTTGGAATGCGCTGAAAACTGCTCCAATAGAAGCGCCATGGCCTCTAGACTGGAATGGATAAGTGTTGGATGTTAGATTTGGCCTCTAAGGTATTGGATCTAGACCCCTGGGGGGTTTGCACACCTCCTGGGACACTGGGTGCGCCCAAAATGATTCCACCAACAGAATCTGTTGTTATATGGCTCACAATGATCGTCTCGCCAAATGTGGAACTGGGTCGGAAAGGTTTCCCCGGATCTGTCCTGATGCTCTGTCTGCAACCCCAAATGTACTGTCGGATGAGTTCCACCCTAAATGGCTAGATGAGGCGATCTCCAAGATTCCACCGTCGGAATCTGATGATAGATGGCTCAATAGAAGCGCCCTGGCTGGATCTCAACTAGGTCGAAAGGAAACTGCAATCTGAACTCGGACCTTGTGCAGTTCTCCAAACCCTCAAACTGACTTGCGCCCTCACTGGCTGAGTTGCGCACTCTGCAATGGATACTCCTGAAAAGTACGGTGAAATACCTGGATGGTATATTTGATGGGCTAGGGTGTGTCTCTCAACACCGAAACTGATCAATGGTGGTGGTTTCCTCCAGAAATCTACAAAACAGTAAGGTCGACTCTCTTCCTCCTCTGGGAACTCTCAACATCAAATCATAACAATGCATAATGAATTAGGTTGCCTTACCCTTCCTTTATAGCTTCCCGAAACCCTAATTCGTTGTTGACCTTTTCCCTCGAAGTGACTTCTACTTTATTTTATTATTCCTTGATTAAATCACTTAATTAATTAATTAACCATTTTGCCTCTAAAAAGTGATTTATCCATCCTGATGGCTTCTCCGACCACTGAAAATCACTTCTCATCATCTTATCCTATAATGTTCTTCCTCCTGATTCCGATGAGCTATTACACTAAGAGTTTTCTCCAAGTAATATGCCCATTATGACCTTCTTAGTGAATTTAATTAAGATATGACCCATAATAACTCAAAATTACGGAAATCGTCGGAATGCAATAGAACCAAAGCCCAACTGTGCGGAATGAATCCTGATGATGAACGATACAAGTCGGGCCCAAATAAACCCCTCAATATCTCTCGAACTCTTTGTCACCCTAATCTGGCTACTCGGGTAGGCATAACACACTGAAATGTTGTAATGTTATAATGTCCCAAAATTGAGACATTACACAAAGGGGGAATCTTGGGTGACCCTAGGGGGAAATGAGATGGAAAGTGATACTTGTGAATGGGTGCCCCTATAGCTCAAGTTGCTAAATGGAAAGTAGCTTGGAAGAGATTCTCGGTAGTGGTCAATGGTTGCCAAGACGTTTGGGTACCTGCGGATGATAATGGCACCTGCTCGAGACACAAGAAACACCAAGTATACAAGCTATATGTTAAGTGAACAAGCAAGTTAAGCTTGCTGTCCCTATTTGCAGCAGTCAACAAAGATAAATATCAGCAAAGAAATGATTATTAGAGCTACTAAAGAAGATGTTGAAAGTCTAACAAAAGGTGCAAGAGATAAGCTAATAAACACAAGTACAACTCAAGTAATAAAGCATAGACTTTAGCATCAATGTAAGACTGTTATAGACAGAGTATTGCAGAGATATATTTGTATCCCTATGGCTGTAGCAAACAAGTTGTGACAGCAGAAAAATCATCCACCAAAGATCACAAGTAATCCACCCCAAAAATGCCCAAGACTAGTAGATTATAGGGGTAAATTATTAGCAACTTTGACAGTTGAAATGCAAGTTATAATCGAAGTAAGAGAGTATTTGTGGAAGCCCTAATGGCTGTAGCCTTTGTTTAGCTCCAACTCCAAGAAGACTAAGTAGATCAAGATGCCCTAGAGCCTTTAGCAACCTCAAAGCATCAAAAATAGATTCCAACTTGAGCAATATCATTATCTCGTTAAATCACGTTTACCAAAGCAAACAAATTATATCTCCAATGCAAATTTCAGATTAGTGCCTTTAAAATTTGGCTGAATGGAGTCTTGAAAGTATGAGTTAGATCAACAAAATCCCTAGGGGTGCAAATACTCTTACTCCCTAGGGCATGCAAATCGAACTAAGGTAAATCAAGGAGGGTGTACACCCTTGTACTCCTAGCAACCTTGCAATAAAAGACTTGTAAAACTAGCAAATGAGATGAGGCTTAATGGAGGGTGTATGCACTTATACTCTTCCTAGGGTTTCAACCAACAATAACTATCAAATAAGCAAGAAGAATAAACAATTGCAGATTTTTCTTACCAATTCCAGGAGAGTTGCAAGAACAAACCCTAGTTCACCAAGCAAATTACCATTCATAAGCAAGAGAAGAAGTCTCCAAGAGGTGTGCGCCACCTTAGCTCAAGCATTCACCAAGAGATAATCACCAAAAATCATTTGCACAAGAAAGAGATACCAAAATGCCCAAGTAGGGTGCAAATTTCAGCCACTAGTCTTCATATAATGGGAGAGCTATGATATGAAAATGAAATGAAATGATCTCTATTTATACAAATTCCACTAAAAGTGTTTGTCCACTTAATTTTAGGGTAAACCACAAAGTAAGGGATCAACAACCCTTACTTTGCCCCTTTAGAATATAAAATTCAATTTAACTTTTAAAAATGCACATAAGAAACCCTAAAGTGGCGTCATCCCTCTTCTAGGGTGACGTTTTGACACTTTTGCAAGTCGTTAGAGTGGAAAGTGAAAGTCGTTGGGCCCTTTAGGGCCTCCTTCTCATGCGCTAGGCTTTTCTCCTCCATGTCAAACCCTCATCCATCAAAACGTGCCAAGTGTCAAGTCAACCAACACCACCACCCCGGCCCTAGCCCTAGGGTGACATCAACCTCCTCAAAAGTGATGTTTTAGCCTCAAGAGCAAATCATTGAGCTAGCAAAGGGCTGGGTTAGGTCCTCCAAGGTGTCTCCTCAGGCCTCCAAAGGCTATCATTATCGTCTGGTGTGTGGACCATGGCATCCAACTTGTGGGCTTCAAGCCCCAAGGAAGCCCAAGCTAGGCTTGTTCTTCCAAATTTGTCCACCAACTAGGTCTTGCAAAGACAATGAATACGCCCTCCAAGGATCTAAAGTCAAATGCATCATGATAAGTAAATCAAATCAATAGAAGAGCCATATAAGCATGTACATCCAAACCACCTCATCAAAATAGACAAGTGCTCAAAGACCCTATGCAATTTGCCGAGTTTAGGTATCGGAGGGTTGACAAAGCGACCTATTGGGTGAATCGTACCTCAAATTTAGGAGTGTTTCTCAAGTGGACCTCTCTCTAAGTCATGTGGATGAAGTGACATGGATGGGGGCAAGACCGTTGGGCATGGGGTTCATGACATACAAGGGACTATAGTATCTCATTTATGGGTGCCTTTGTAGAGAGTGTGTTGCACCTTTGTTTTCAATGCAACCTTTTTCCAAGCCCATTTATTGTCTTTTGTTTTTTTAAGATGTTTTCAAGTTGAAGACAAGGTGGGGCTTCTACCTAAGCATGAAAAACAGTGCCCACCTTGACTCTATCTTGGTCACATCATGCTTCCCCAAGTTGAAGTCATGTGTGGGGCTTCTACCTAAGCATGAAAAACAATTCCCGTAGATGCTCTACCTTGGTTGGCATTTTGCATTAATTATTTTTCACGGGTCCCATCAGTTTCTTATGAGAAACATTTCACTGTCCTCAGGATCGCCGAGCGAGCATATAGAAGGTTTATATTTGACTTTTATCTTTTTCCATCTAGAAGCCTCTGGGCCTTCAGCCCCTTCTTCCCATGAAATGAGGGAAACCCCTTCTTGGGTCAGTACACCCGAAAATCCCAAAAGGTAAGGAGATAGAGGGATGAAGCAAGGTTGTTGGGAGCGCGGAGCGGGAGCGCGGAGCGGGAGCGGGAGCGGGAAACGTAGATTTTCAAAAATCCCCGGGAGCGGGAGCGTTTCGAGAGCGTTTTTTATATAATACATAAAAAATATATATTTTAATGCATATATATATATATATATATATATATATATATATATATATAACATGCAGAATGTTGAATCAATTGCAAAAAACATGAAAACATAGATACAAGATCATTTAACTAATTGATTAGTGATGAATCGATGATCATTAAAGCATCAACCATTTAGTACATACTACATACTACACATATAACATCAATCATAAACATATGTGGGACTCAACATTAAAGCATCATAACATCAATCATTAACTTCAAAGGTAAATTGTTATATGATGTTCTTAAGTTCATAACTTCATAACTTCATTGTTTACAGAATAAGCCATAATCAAGAGTCAAGACTCAAGAATCAAGACAAAGTACTAAGTTTTAGAGACTACTTCTAAACATGAAACAAAAAAAAAGATCTAGCAAGTACTAACTACTATGCTCTAAGTTTTCCTCTTGCCACGAGAAACTTCAAGTTTCTTCTCCCGTGATCTTTGAATAAGAGGAGGAACAGGTGGAAGTCATCGTGGAACACGACTAGCAGCTGAATGGCCCCCACGTGACAATGGATGCTATGCAGATAAAGGTAAAACCGATGAATCTGGAACCCTTGTAGTGGATGGGGATGGCATGTCTCCTCCAGGAATATGATCGCCATCATGATCACTCAAAAGTTGCTCTTGCAAGCGCTCTAAAACAATGGTTCCATCTTGTAAATTAGTCTCCTCTGGATTGTTATCCCAAGTCATATCTATTTTACAAAAAGCATTCTCGTCTACATCACAGTAATGCGACAACAACCTCAAGTTGTAATGCACATAAACCAAGCTTTCTGCTCAGTCTGCATTCAAGTTGTTTCTCTTTGCACTGTGGATGAAGCTATAGGTGCTCCAACACCTCTCTGCAGAAGAGGTGTTAACGACCTGAGAAAGCACCTTCCGCCAATTTATGCAAAGTTTTGGCACGAGAGCCATACATGTTCCACCATTCGATAGCACCCAACCTGTCTCGGTCTTTGGTTGCATGCAATTTACTAAAGACTCCATGCTCACTAATGTATTTTCTCAATTCGCTTCGTACTTGAGCACACTCCTCTTCATCAAGTACCAACTTGTCCAATGCAAGCATATACCCAATTTGCACCTCTGGATCTGTGTGTGGTTTTCTGCTTTCCCCACCCCCGGGTGCTTGTTGGGCCAACCAAGATGAAGAATAATATTTTGGGGTAAGGACATATGCTAGGGCATGGAGTGGAACATTCAAATTATCCTATCTTTTGACCACAAGTTTATGGATATGATCATACAAGATCGCATCCTTCGACTGAACAATGTATTTGATTTGGCCTAGCATGTTGTACATCTTCTCATACACCTCTCCAATCACCGGTCGATCTGTATCTGCAAACCAAATCATAATGTAAATGGGTTTGGTGAACTGCAGAATATACAGAACCTGTTGCCAAAAATGGCCATCAAGAACTATGTCCTCCACCTCCTGAAAGTCACTTCTCTTAGATACAGATGTAGCCCTGTCCCACACATATGCTTTCTCACACGGGTATAGGAACCTATGTATTTTGTATGACAATGGTGACATGTAAATTTTGTGGTTCCACCCCCTTTACCTCCCCCAAGCCTTGTGACATACTTCCACAGAGGTGTGTAATTCCTTCCTCCTCTCCTTGGTCTGTGTTCTCCACTTCTATTTCTTTGTCACTATCATGGTTATTTCGACGTGAAGTTCCCACCACCACCATCAAAATAAAAAATGGAACCAAAATGACATACCATGTTGACATTGTTCATATTATGGTAGCTGCGAGAGGCATTTACCTCCACGTGTAAACCTGACGAGAATAGAATATTTCGAGGAGAAAGAAGAAACCCTAATTAGTTGGCTAATAACCCTAGAAGACAAGTCGACTCAAGACGATAATTTGTATTAGTTTATTAGCCTCCAAGAGAAGAAGTCGACTAAAGGAAATATTATATACTAAGTAAATAGGCACCCAAAATGAGAAGTCGGCCCAGGCAGTTTGCCAGTTTTAGTATGAATTCAAGAGGCCAGTCCTCATTCTGGTAGGCAGTCTCAGGAGTCAGAACTACAGTAGCACACTTGTGTGCACTGCAGTTGGGCAGTTTTGTGCGCAAGTTCTGGAGAAGTTGTTGCCGCCAGTCTATAGTTTCGGTCTTCTGTGGGTTTGGACTTTCTGATCAGTTTTGTTCTTCTTCTTTCTTGGTGCGCTATCCTTGGAGAGAGGTGCGCTATCTTGTTTAGGCTATCTAGCCTAGGGTTTGCTTCCGGAATGATTCTCTGTCAAGGTTAAGGTGCTCGAGGGTGGCTTCGGCCTATGGTTGGGTGATAATAGTGATATTGTCTATGGTTAAAAAAACACATCCATTATATTCTAACAGACATCATCATCATGATTGTTGAACTTTGATAATAACTTGCTACCTACAATAGAATGATGGAGGAGAAATGGGAAAGAGTAGGAGAAGAAAACATTCAAATATTCAACATAGCACAATATACTAGCTTACAACAAATGGATTTTATTTATTTTTAAACAAGAAACAAGAACGGGATTAAGAGCCTACCTCTTTATCTCTCCAATGGTGGTTGAATATGACTATGGTAGCCTTCAATCTCCCTTCTAAGTTCTCACAAATGGAAGCCTTCAATCTTTCTTCCAAGCTCTCCAATCTCCCCATGGAAGCCTTCAATATTCCTTCCAAGTTTTTCAATCCCTTCCAAGCTCTCAAATCTCTCTTCGTTCTCCTTCAATGTTCCCTCAATCCCATCAATAACTAGCAAGAACCCTCTCAAAACCCTCCTAGCAAAGATGAGTGAAATGAGAAATAGAATGAGAGAAAAATGGAGTGAGTCAGTGTTTTATTCCCTTAGAAACCCTAGCCATACCTTTTCCTCTCTTATGGAACCTTGTCTTGGTTCCCACTCACTCCCAAAACAAACAAAAAAATACCCTCTCCTGCCTCACACACGCGAATTGAAGGGGAATCCTTAGTGAGCGTTTTTTTAATGGAGGGAGCGCTCAGGGAGCGCAACGCTCCCTGGGCAGGGAGCGCACTTCGGGAGCGAGGGCGTGAGGGGGGGGCGCTCCCCCACAACCTAGGGATGAAGAGTGGAAAGTGACAAATATGGTCTAGAATGGCACAATGACTCGTCAAGAGGACCTCCCAGTAGCAAACCTATCCCCAAGGGTGACCCACTTACTAGGGCGCAATGTCAACCAGCAAAGTGAAACAAGGCAAAGAGCATAATGTCCAAGCAGACGTTACATAATCCAAAGAAGTTTAAAATGCAACAAACTCAAATGCCTCAAATCTTGAAATGACACTCACCATAATATCTGGCTTGTACCTCATGAAGCAAGACCCAATGTCTTTCAAAAGTCAGCTGATGTGGTGGATACCGTTGTGATGAACCTAAAAGTGTGCTGGCGAGGTGGGTCTCTGTCTATGCAAGTGGACACTACTAGTCAAGTTGTCTCTCGGTACTCCATGTCTGCAACCTGAGGGCCTCAAGACATCATCTCCTTAGTTATACCTAGGATTTGGGGATAACAGGGAGTAGGAAGAGGGGTGTATAGGCCTTTCTTCTTAGTGGTTGGTTTGGCAATGGCACAGGCAGTGCAGGACCTAATATTCTTGGTGATGTCCTGTTGAGGTTTCGGCCAGTAGAAATGTTTTTGTAGTACTGCCACGATCTTTTCCATGCCAAAATGTCCTACCATCCGACTATAGTGAGGTTCCCAAATTAGCTTCGCACACTCGCTTGAAGAAACACATAGGCGGCCCAGATGGCATAACAGTTTGTCCTGAATATGAAAGTCAATGACAGTCGCGCATGTGCCTAGCATCTGGTAAGTGGTAGCGAAGTTAGGATCGCTCTTGTAGAGTTGGGGCCACTCGGATGCCTCATAGCCACAGGAGTGGAGCACCGTGGTTAAAGTTGCAACTGGAGGTCGATTGAGGTAGTCAACGACACGATTGGTGCTTCCTATCTTATATTTGATGTTGAGATGGAACTGTTGCAAGTATGTGGACCACTTTTGATGGTGGTCATTCTATAATTTGCCTTGTGCCTGCATGAACTGCAGAGGCTTGTGATCAGTGTGGATGATTGTCTCCTTTTCGAGAATGTATTGCTTCCATTGTCGACAGGATTGTACAATGGAATACATTTCTTTGTCATAGGTGGAGTACTTACAGACAACATTTGATAGTGTCTCACTATGATATGCCACTCGATGACCGTGTTGAGTGAGGACTGCGCCCACGGCATAGTCTGAAGCATTGGTCTCAATCTCAAAAGGTTGTTGCAGATTGGGTAAGGAAAGTACTGGAGCTGAGCACAAGCGATGTTTCAAATCATTGAACGCTTGTTGTTGTGACTTCCCCCACACGAACTTTGCCTTGTCACCACCCTTGGTCACTTGACCGAGGGCCCATGCAATATGGGAGAATCCCAACACGAACCTGTGATAGAAGTTGGCAAGTCCTACGAAACTTCGAAGCTCAGTTAGTGTGGTCAGGGCTAGCCAATCACGAATGACTTGGATCTTGGTTGGATCCACATGCACACCACACTCATCAACAATGTAGCCTAGGTATTGGACCATGTTCATGTCGAAGGATCATTTTTCTAAGTTAGCATATAGCTTGTGTTGTCGCAGAGTGTGAAGGACCTATTAAATATGATGCAAGTCTTCTTCCCAATTCCGGCTGAAGATGAGGATGTCATCCAGATATACCACCGCAAAATAATTGGTGAAGGGCCGCAATATATCGTCCATCAATCTCAAGAAAGTTGTTGGAGCATTTGTCAAACCAAAGGGCATGACTAACCATTTGAAAAGACCTTCTTTGAACTTGAAAGAAGTCTTCCATACATCAGTCTATTCTATTGGGACTTGGTGATAGCCAGACTTCAGGTCAATCTTGTTGAAAATTTTGGCTCCCTTGAGTTGGTCAAGAAGGTCATCAATTCGGGGAATTGGGTATCGATTCCTAACTATGATTTTGTTTAGGGCCTTGTAATCAATGCAAAGTCACCAAGTCCCATCTTTCTTCTCTACGAGCACAATTGGGCTCCCGCAAGGTGAGGAGTTGGGTCAAATGTGCCCCTTTTGAAGCAACTCTTAGTTGTGTCTCTTAATTTCTTCATTTTCCATCAAAGAGCGGTGCTAGACTGGCCCATTGGGTAGAGGTGCATCAAGGTTTAGATCGATTGAATGCTTGACCTGACAGTCTCGCGGCACCCCGGTGGGTGAGGAGAAGATGTCTTTGTATTCTTCCACAATCTTGTCCACTTGCTTTTGTTGCGTGGAGAGGCCCTGTGCAAAGGCCATGGATGTGGCTGCGACCTTCTGTTCACTTTAAGAGCAAATCATGAAGAAGACAAATTTGAAATTTCCCAATCTGGGAAATGACCTTCCTACATTGCTTAGCAGAGATCAAAGAAATAGCGGTAGGTGGAGCTACTTCTGGTATCCTATACAATTGTCTACCCACGAGGTCTAGACTCATATACAGTATGTCATTTCCACAAATATGGTTGGCCTAAAAGAACATCACGAACTTCAAGGGGGATAATATCACACAATACCTCATCCTTGAAGCACTTGATGTCGTAGGGAAGACGACATTGTTGGTTGACGCAAAGGTCTCTTCCTTGGCGGAGCCACCCGATGGTGTAGGGTTGCGGGTGTGGTGTCGTCGGTAGGTTCAACCACTTGACAACCTCTGCTGAAATCGGGTTCTTTTGACTTTTGTTATCGACAATGAAATGCAGTGGAGCACCATTCACCCACATCTGCGAGTGAAAAAGGCGTTCACCTTCCCCTGGTTCCTCTAGTTCACTTGGTTGGACCTTGGTGGTAGCGACAATAGCATTGGGTTCTGCGTCAATGATTTGTTAGATTTTGGTAGCTCGGAGGTACTTCTACATTGGAGGCACCCAGCATGTAGAAGTGACCGAGCATATTTCTCTCTAGTGACTGTATGAAGTGTTTTCATAAAGTTACTTTATAAAGTGATTTTATAAAGTCAAGTTGAGCCTTTTAATATTTAATGGGTAAAAATGACTTTATGAAAAGTGGGTCACTTAAGTGACTTAAGTGAACTCAACGAAAGATTAATTTGTGATCGTTGATCTCAAGGGAAGGTGAAGAGTCACTCAAGGGAGACCAAGGGTTAGAGGAGTTACTCATTAATGAGTTTTAAAAGGAACTCTAGAGGAGAGATGGGGCACAGCTTGTGAGTAGAGTGAGAGAAGAAGTTGAAGAGACGCAATTTCCTAGAGAGTCAAGCTAGAGGAAAGAGTAGCAGCAAAAGGGAGAGGCACGGATCCCAAGGGGAGATCCCAAAGAGGGAGAGGCACGCATCCCAAGAAATATCAGCTTTAAAAGAGGGTCATATAGCTAGTGTTTGGCACTGAAATCAAGGCAGCATTTTTGTTGAAGATAGGCACGATTTCCAAAGCACTAGGAGATAGAAATTTGCATAGCTTTATGCAGTTGTTATGCACAAAAATCGAGGACATATTTGCTACCAGAAGAAGGTCGTACAACAGAAATAGTGACATAGATTTCTGCGCCAATGATTTGTTAGATTTTGGTAGCTAGGAGGTATGATTTGTTAGCTGGAAGCGCCCAGCATGTAGAAGTGACCGAGCATAATTCTCTCTAGTGACTTTATTAAGTGTTTGTTGATATTATGGTAGTTCCGGGAGGTATTAACCTCCATATGTAACCTTTGACTAGAATAAAATATTCCGAAAGCAAGAGAAACCCTAAACAGATATATATAATATTAAGGTATTGTCCTTCATGAAGACAAGTCGGCTTTGTTATCGCACGGTTTGTAGGAAGGGTTTAAGTAGCTTGAGTCAAGGCTTAAAACCGGCGTAACAGGAGCTTCCCCACCCACTGTCACCTCGATGGGGGGCTCTTTCTATTTAAGAGGGCTAGTCCAAGGGAGACGTCCCGATGTAATCTAGGTTTCTAAAGGGGTAAAAGTATAATGGATCAAAGTGATAGGTTCCCTTTACAGACTACTGCCAAAGATGAGATAGTCAAGAAGAATGTCTTCCACTGGATGGCACCTGTTTGCGAGACAAGACAAATAAACTAGAATATGTGCTGCAGTGGTTAGTTCTTCAAAGCATATAGTGACTATCTTCAAATATACATGAGCAAATGATAAAATGTTATTATTGACGAAGTCAATGATGGCTAAGCAAAGACAAATGACTTATATCACTTCTTCAATAAATGCATGAGGGATAAGAGCATTCAATGTATAAGATTCAAAACTTGTATTATATCACAATGCCCAAATATCAAATTTGCTCACAATAAATAATGTTGTTGCGTCATAAGTATTGTTGCTGCAAATGGATGTGATGTCACCCTATTATTGAGTTATTTTGAGAGGAAAGAGCACAACGTTTTATCAAACAAGCTTATGGATGTAGTCAACAGCTCGAAACCTATCAAATAAGATGACAAATGTCACAACGTTGCAAGCATAACAAGAGATCAAAGGTGTGATGTCACCTATATAATTTCTGTTGTAGGTTCTAGGGTTAGCTAGCCAAGAAGTGGACGTTGTAGCGAATTCAACCAATGAAAAGTGATGAAACCTCTATGGCTATGATAAGATGACTAGGTCGTACTTTTCTATCCAATCATAAGTTTAAAATCAGCAAGACGTCATCTCATTAGGGTTAGTTCAAAATCGCTAGGGTTAGACATTAGTTTAGGGTTTCAAAAAAGTTTGAAAAGGAGTTTAAGCATAAACAAGCTCAAAAAGGGTTTCTAGACTAGTGCCTTGGGTTAATGGAGTCAATTGAGGTGAGACTAAAGGCTTGGAAGGCTTAAACTCAAGGACAAGAGGATTAGGGTTTGATGGTGTTGCTATGGCAAGG
>ML815052.1:65305-75590 GCA_009831015.1 Picea engelmannii | reverse complement strand
TATCTCAACTATAGTCATCAACTTGTCATGTGTACCTTTGAATCTTATCAACTTGATTTAATCAAACCTGGAGCCTTGTCTTCAGGAATGAGTGCTTGCTTTTCTTCCAAGTCTCCTTCACTCAAGATGACGAGTGTTTTCTTCTACTTGTCTGCTGTACTAAGACAATACACTATCTCTCTGATAGAAGGTTAGTTTAGAGGATAAGCTCTATGATCAACTTTTGATCCTTCTAATAATTTGATCATAGCTTCAACATGCAACACTGATCAAGATAATGTCATGACAAATAGATGCATATCAGAGTAATCACAACTGGGTTGCATTATTCCTCTGAATGTGTTGGATCTTGAGATCCTTCTGGATCTATGGCAAGAGATCTCTTCTCCTGCAAATACTCTTTAAAGTTTAACCATTTAAACATATGTGAGTACATACCTTTGATAGCATTTGCAGGTGGTGGCACCATCTGGCAGCAACGGTAATCATTACCAACTCTTTAAAAACTTCAAGGGTCACTGCCACTGGTAGTACGACTGCTACTAAGACTGCAATTGCAACTGCAACTTAGGGTTTTATGAGGAAACCCTAATTTTTCAAACTTTGAATTTTGAAATTCTGATCCAGGGGATAGATGCGCTGAGCTGAGGTGAGTTAGCTGGTGCAGTCAGATTTCTGAAAATCCAACTTTTACCCCCTCAAACTTGATCTGCGGATTTCTAGACTGGTGCTTCTATATTTCTGGTACTTTTGGTACTCTGGTATTTCTGGTACTTCTGGTACTCTGGTTTTCTAGTACTTTGTGAAAACTAGGGTTTCACTTTTCAGGAGATCTAGCCACTGAAAAGGTGCGCTGATGATGCCAAATTGATCCTTAGGGGAGGGCGCAACTTTCTAGATAGTTTTAGGGCTGAAAAGCTTCATTTTTGAAAAACCCTGATTTGCAGGTATGGCAACAGTGACGTTTTTCTCTTGCGAAAGATGCTTCCTTCAGCTTGGCTCTGATACCATGTTAATGTTTAAGCCATTATTATAGATGTTTGCATTTCATTAGATAACAATAGCATAATCCAAGATCACTAAGAAATACACAATCACAAGAGACACAGCATTTATCCTGGGAAACCCTCTAGGGGAAGAAAACCCAGCAAAACTTCGTTAATATAGATAGCCAATACAATGCCAAGAGATCTCTTATGCTAATGCAGAAAGTCCTCTCCTAGATCTGCGCCACTCTCTCTCTCTCCTTTGCCGGTAACAGATCAAAACTTGTCTCTCAAACTGAGCAAGTGAGTTGTGTCTAAGTGAGGCGCTAGCCTCCTGTATTTATACAAGTCTGGCACGTGTGGAGTGTCTCTTCACTGGCAGGGCCGACTTCTCAAACTAGGTGGGTAAACCCACCTTTATTATATTTCTGGGTCTCTTTAATAACTGCTGGGGCCGACTTCTTATTCTACCTATTACAATTGTCTTTTGACCAATCCACAAAAGGGGATTTGGTCCTATTACAATATCTGACATGATCAATCCACAATGGGAATTGATCCGATGAATAATATATCAATAATAATAAGAATACTCTTTACAGTTACATTATTTCAGCTCGAATGACCTTTGGATTCATCTTCCAAGGTCTCTTGGACTCTCGAGGACCGTTATAGTCACTTGATATTTTGTATTCCAACACAAGTGAATGACACCATAACCCTTAACGGATTAGGTTTCCAACATTACCCCCCTTAATCCGAAGGGGTGTGTATGAGTCCAAGAAGAGAGCTGAATTCTGGAAGTGGGCAAGCTGAAATACGGAAGTGTGCAGCTACTGATGGTTGAATGTGCTCTCTGAATCTGGTGGTTTTGGGATGACCACAAACCGAATGGCTAGCAGAAGCTGATTTCTTCTACTAAATGGTGGTGGTGGTTTAAGGAAGACCACAAACCAATCTGGTGGTTTAAGGAAGACCACAAACCAATCTGGTGGTTTGAGGATGACCACAAACTTTGGAACCCTGCTCTAGGCTCAATGGTTCCCGTAACATTTCTTAAGTTAGCTAGAAGCTGAAGTTGATGTTTTCTGCTAATTGGAAGTGCTCTTGAATGCTGGTTTAAAGATGACCATAAACTGTTCTGAAGCAAAAGTTGAATGTCTTCTACCAAGTGGAGGTTTAAGGAAAACCACAAACCGTTGTCTAGCAAAAGTTGTAAGTCTTCTACTAACTGGTAGTTTAAGGAAAACCACAAACCAATCACGCTCACTTCTTACTGATTGATTGATAAGACTTCGAAACTTGAAGCATGATTGTCAATTGTTGATGTTGTTCCCCCCTGTGAGGGACAAGGTGAGAAGACAATAATCTGTCTCCTGCAGGATGTGTCAATACTCTAGAATGGATCCGTCGGTATGATTGAGATATCTTCTTGGCTATTGATGACCATTGCCAAGAAGTGATCCACCCATAGTGGTTCTTTATGCTTGCATATTTCTGGTGTTTGGAACATTTGTCTGAATGATGATTGTATTGTCCACAATGCTTACAAGGATGAAGATCAAAACACCAATCTTCCATGTGGCCAACTCACTGACTATGTTGGCATTTCTGAATCCCCTCTTGAACTGGAGTAGGTGAATGTGAACCATCTTGTAGCAATCCAACACTCTAGAACTGGATCAGTTTGGTTTAATCCGGATTATGAATGGTGACTTTCTTTTCATATCTGATACCGGTTCTATGCTTGTTGTGCCTGATTTCTTCTCAAGGTTTGATGACTGTGAAATATCCCTGATCCAGCTGATCTGGATGTCTACTGTTGATCTAGTGTTCTGTCTCACAGATCTGATACTTTGAGGGTTTCTGGATGTGTTTTAGTTATGTGCTCGAGGTGTTTTGTGATTGTTGCATGTGCATGTTATATATTATGGTTTAAACAATATATATATGATGCATGCGGAAATAAGGAACAACAACTGCCCAAAAATATGTATTATGAGGTTTAAGCAGGGAAATACAATGAAATACTGGAAATATAGAAAATAGTCCTTAGTTAGATCTCATGGATCGTCACTGGAATACAAACAAATAACATAAAATACCCGTGATTAGAAGATGAAGGCAGATCTGATGCATGCACAGATAGATCGGCAAAATCGACAGTTCCGGAGAAGCATGGTAACCGCTACAAACTGGAAAACGCGTCCGGAAGGCTATAATCGTCGGAATGAGCTGGAAACTGTCTCAATAGAAGCACCCTGGCCTCTAGACTGATCCCGGTGACCGTTGGATGAAAGATCTGTCCTCTGAGGCTCCGAATCTCACCCCCTGGGGGTCTGCGCACCTCTTGGGCTCTCTGAGTGCGCCCAAATGATTCCACCATTGGAATCAACTGCTATATGTCTCAAAATGTTCGCCCTAGCGAATGCGGAACTGGGTCGGAGGGGTTTCCTCAGATCTGATCTGAAACTTCGTCTATAACCCCAACCGTCCTTCCTCAAGAGCTGCGCCTTGGATGGCTGATTGGTGCGCCCTGAAGGGTTCCATCGCCATAATCTGATGGCAGGTGGCTCAATCTATGCGCCCTGGCTGGATCTCAATTGGGTCGGAAGAGATCTGCAATATAAGCTTTGATCTCGTGCAACTACACAAACCCTCTCTCTGACCTTGCACCCTCACTGGCTGAGCTGCGCAACACTACAAACTAGATACTTCTGAATAGCACGGTGAAATACCTGGATGGTATCTCCGATGGGCTAGGGTGTGTCTCTCAACATCGAAACCGACCAATGGTGGTGGTTTCCTCCAGAAATCCACAAAACAGTAGAAGTCGAATCTCCTCCTCTGGGAACTCTCTCAACGTCAAATCATAACATAGCATAATGAGGAACTAGGTCAAATTCCTCCCTTCATACTCTTCCCGATCTAATTCACCATTGACCTCACTTAAGCTAGGTGCTTTTCCTCCTAATGTGAGTAATTAATTAATTAAGTCCCCCCTTAACACCTTTTCGTTCTACTTCTCCGTTGACTTAGGCTTAAGTGACATTTCTTATGTTTTTGGCTTAATTCATCGTTCAACCATCATTTCTCCCTTATTTCTCCTCTCATTCCCCGTTTGTGCCTGACTATAGTCTATGGGAACAAATAGACTACTAAGTCACTCCCCGCTGGCCTACTCTTGGGAATGGGACATCACAGACTGGCTTGGAAAGAGGAAGTTGATCTTTATCTATACTTGAATTTGGAGCTGGCTCACTAAGTTGCTCCTACGTTGGCTGTTGGTCAAAATCAACATCATGATCTTCGAAAATAGGGTTTCGAATGAGGACTAGTTCAGAATGTTGTCGAAGATTCTTTCGCTCAAGTGCATCATGAAGAAGTCGAGTCTAAGTTTGTTGCAGTGTTGCTTTGGCTTGCAAAACTTGCAAGCAAGTTACAATAGACTAAAAAGTGGTTTTGTCAATGGTGGCTATATTGTCCACATAAGAGAGGATTAAAGTGTTCAGTAACTCTAATAGTTCCTCAACTCGAGCCATTTTAAGACAAAACTAGATGTCAGAGGTTTCTTGCAACTCCACCCAGACACAATCAAAATTTACAATGTAGACTAAATGAATGAGTGGTGTTGGCTGTTGATATGATGGTAGCTGCAGGAGGTATTAACCTCCACGTGTAACCTTTGGCAAAACTAGAATATTCTGGGAAGCAAGAGAAACCCTAAAACGTTGGATAATAACCCTAGAAGACAAGTCAGCTCAAGAGAATATTTAATATTGAGTTATTAGCCTCCAGAAAGAGAAGTCGGCCCAGTCAAGTGAGATAGAGTAGTATAAATAGAGGGTGCTAGAGCTCCTTTGACACTCACTCACTCACAACTGCATAAGATTAGTGGTTCTCAAGTTTGGAGAGGGAGTGTTGCAATTGCTGCAACTGAGATTTTGGATTTTGGTTGGACTTTCTCTTGGTTATGGTTCAGACTTTCTGCTTGGTCTTTGATTATTCTTTCTTTGCGCACTAGCCTTGGAGAAAGGTGTGCTACCTTGGTTGGCTATTGGTTTGCTTCCAAAATTATTCTGTTTGTCAAGGTTAAGGTGCTCGGGGGTGGCCTTTGTGCCTATGGTTGGGTGACAATATTGCTATATTGTCTATGAAAAACGAGCACATCTCTTTATTTCTAACATCGACTTCTACTGAAAATGCACCAGTTTATCAAATCTGATTAAAAATACAATAATGAACAAAGCAAAATAAATAGATGTTTACCAAATTTGTTGTTGGAAGTTGCCAACATCAACACCATGGTGAATTGTCCTGTAGTTTCACTGTTGCCACTCTCAATGGACGCTGTCTCTGGGTCTACCTTCATTCCCATATCTGTTCTCAACAATGAATAGATGGCTAGAATGGACTTGAAGTCCTCCTTGACAACCAGAGGGGGAAGCGGAGAAATCTTCTCTTCTGGATAAGTCAGTAAAGTTCAAAAGGCAATTGAAACTTCTCTTGTTAAAGTCACTTGTGTTTAATGGCAGAAAATAACACTAATTTGTCTCTGCAATCTATGATGGCACTAGTTTGTCTCTAGAATCTCTATTGTAGATGACTCTTCAAATATCTTCACCAAGAATCTTGTAGGCAATCGCCAATGTATTTAGAGTATCCTTTCTTATTCCACCATCAAGTTATATTGTTAGGGAAACAACAACGTGTAAGTTTCAAAGCCTCGACAACGAGATATTAAGAACACCAATGTACACTAGAGTGTCGGCCCCAACATGCACCAACCAACGTGAGGTAAAACCACTATAAGCACTGTCAAATTGTTGTTATCCAAGCAATCAGAGAAGCCTCAAATTCGAAATGCAATTCTTGTCTTGCCAAAAGAAGACATTCAACCTCAATCTCAACCTCAATAAGATCTTGTTGCAGGCGCTTCACATCCTTGTCCAATTTACAACAATAACCAGTTGGAATGATAGCCGGAGCATGCAAGGCTGCAAGTTATGATCACTAACAGAGTCCGTCGAAGGGAAAAATTGGTAGGTTGGACCAAAACGTATTGTGCAATGCTTCACAATCTTGGCATTCGTTTCCTTTATTTTCTATCCATCGTTTGTTGTTTCCTTTGAAATCTGGGAATTTCTCAAGTTGATTGGAATGTGAAGTATTAGTGGGTGCAGGGGAAAGTTGAATCACCACAGATAGAAAGAAGGAGTTGGGCGATGGACCTTATACATCATTGTTATTGTTGTTGCTGCAGGTAAGCTGAGAGAAGACTACAGTGAGATCAATAGAATCACAGGCCGTGCACAAAGATCAGACTAGGTTTAATAATGGCTCCAGTCGTGAATCAAATGGCCATCAGAAATCAACGGCAAAGCCAAGTCGGAATACCTAGAAAAGGATCAGAGGTATCTAGATTCAGGACATCAAACTCGAAGCTCGATGGAGAAACAGGAGAGGGTTCTCGCAGGAGCATAGAGAAAACAGAGGGCACGAGCTGTGAAATGGAATACTGGTGGGCACAGAGAAATTCCCAGAGGGACAGTCAACAGAGGGACAGGCAACACAGACTGTAGAGGGGCGTTTCTGTGCTTGGAGACAGACTTGCAGGCAATTGATGGTAGTCAACAGATTAGGGTTAGGTTTCTGAGCATGCACGTGGGAGAGACAATACAATGCCTAGGGACTTACAAAGAATGCCAATGGTCTTAGAGGGACTGAGACTAGTGTAGATTGGCAAGCTAGGTCAGAGGCGTTTTTGCATGCAAAAGGAAACGCCAAGGGTTAACCTGCCATGGACAACTACCATAATGCTCTGATACCACTGTTGGACACACAAATAAAGATAAGCGTGTAGTACACACTATTCATTAGTATGATACATCTATTAATACAATTCAAATGACCTTTAGATTGATCTTCCAAGGTCTCTTGGACTCTCGACGACTGTTACAGTCACTTGACCTTTCGTATTCCAACTCAAGTGAGTGATACCATAACCCTTAATGGATCAGGTTTCCAACAACATTCATTTTAAAGATTTGAAGGAAAACAAAGGCCATTGCAAAAAGGAGTCAACTACCAACTTGGAAGAAACAAGCAAATAAATAGTCGATCATCACTTTGTGGGAAACATCACCAATCAAGGAAATTTTTTTTTTGGTTGTTTGGCTAAATAACTTCAATTAAAAACCATTGGAGGGATAGGAAATGGTTAAAACTTCAAGACAATGGAATCTTTCTAATCTACCAAATTGCCCCTGTAAAACTGTACTCATTGAATTGCATAATTAAACAATGTGTCTTGTCCATTTCAACACTCACTCGTTTGCCGCCACCAGTTGTGATGGACCGCTTTGTTACGAAATATATGCAGCCTGCTAAAATAGTTGTCTTCCATCATCAGTGATTCATATTCTATTGTTTGTTGCTGCGAGGGTCACCATTGAAGCATCCGGGCTTAAATCTAGGCATACTCTTCTAGACCGCTGTTGCCATGGAAAAGAAATAGCTGGTAAAAATTGCAACTACACCTAGTCAATGGCGAAAGGAATGATCTGCTGCACGAAATTACAATTAAACTTTGGATGGTCTTTCCAAAAGGTATCTATTAAGACATGTGGGGTGATTAAAGATTAAGCTGTAAATTAAATAATTCAAAGATTGAAAGTGATAGTTGTAAAGAAAACACACCAAGCTTGTTTATTGGAAGATATTGCATCAAAAGAATAGGCAATATAAGTTTGTTAAAGGATAATAGAATGGAGGCCAAATGTTGCATGTATAGTTGATTGTATTTATGAAGCAACCACTAATCTAAGTCACTTGACATGATAAAATCAGACACGAAGGACATGAAAATGAGAGTGTCCGACATGTGACACGGCAACCCTGGAAACAAGACACAAAGGGCACGTTTTATATATATAATAATAATAATAATAATAATCTATTTTTAAGGTCATAGCCAAGCCACACCAAATTGGTGTATGAGACCCCCTTGTTTGTGGGACAAGGGACCCCCCTCCGCCCAACGATTTGACTGGTAAAGTCTATGGAGGTATACATACCCTACCCCCTCTGGATTTGAACTTGTGATCTCTTAAGAGGAAACACATGTTCTTAACTATTAGGCCCACATATATATGTAAAAAAATTGAAAATTACACATACAAAAATGAAATATAGACATAAAGATTCATATTTTGTTAGAAACTAGAAGATTTACACGATACAAAACATGTAACATAATACATTGGAACATCAATGATGATCAAATGAAAAACACAAGAAATTCTAAACCGTAAATGGCCCAGGGCCATTTTTTGGTCAAAGACCTAGCAATTCAAAGAAACTCTAAAAACATTTGAGTGTGGCCAAAAGCCAGACCAAAACATGGCTCTAATACCAAATGAAATAGACAAGGTTCATTTCTTGAATATGTGACGAATCAAGCTGGTTCATACACTGAATATCCAAAATATTTGGAAGAATATAAGGCAATCCATTTGGATCAAATAATATATTGAATAAAAATATATGAGATGATAGAATATAATATGAATGAATACAAGGAGGGTCCTTAATACCTAGGCGGATGCCTTTTCACTAAGAATCATGTCCTTTTGTTAAGACATGATATTTCATTATGTTGTGTCTTTTCAATTTTTTATTTATATCTATATTTGTATATTTATGTTTATTACATTGCCTTCCCCTTTAAAAATGCTTTTTCCTTGAAGAATATTTATGGAAAGGTTTTACGTCTTTGCTCTAGCTTGTAATGTCTTCACATGGTTCTCTGTACTTGATTCTATCATGGTTGATGATGTTATAAATAGTTCCTGTTTATGTTGAAGATAGATATTTTTGTAGATTTATAAAATATGTTGATTGATAATTTAAGAATGATACATTACTCTCATGACAGTATACCTTTATTGGCATTGACTGGTCATGAGAGTGAATAGGTGTGACCTGATGTCTTTTTATTACTATTGATTAATTATTATTAGTTATGATTACATTTATTATGTTTGTAACATTGCCACCTGTTACCCACCAAGTTGCACTAGGATGGACTTGCAGTTGTGTAATGTGTTAAAGTTTCTGCTATTATTAGGTTACTTTCAATTTACTAGATAACAATAGCATAGATAGGATCACTGAGAGAAACACAATCACAAGAGTACATAACATTTATCCTGGGAAACCCTCATGGGGAAGGAAACCCAGTAAAACTTCCTTAATATAGATAGCCAATACAATGCCAATACAATGAACCAAACAACACGGAAATTCCTCTCCCAAGGATGCACCTCTCTCTCTCTTCCTTCTTCTAGCAACTGGTAACTGCAACTTCCTTCAATACTTGCGCACTAGATGAGTGAGCTGAGAGTGTGTCTAAATGAGGCGCTGACCTCTCTTATTAATACAATCTGGTAGGTGTGAATAGAAGTGTCTTTTCACTGGCAGGGCCGACTTCTCATTCTGGGTGGTTAGAACCACCTTTATTTAATCTGGGGGCCGACTTCTCATTCTCCCTATTACAATTAGGGTTTGACCAATCCGCAAAAGGGGATTTGGTCAATTACAATGCCTGACATGATCAATCCACAAAAGGGGATTGATCTAATCAATAATAAATATATTTTATCTTTATCCACAAAAGGGGATAAGAATATTCTTTGCAGTTACACAATATTTTAACCCTCCCTCTTAACAAGAAGGATATTCTTTAACTTTTGACAGGTCACCAGATGTCAACATCAACTAGGTAACAACATCCACTGGATAACATCATCAATTGGGCAACATCATCAACTGGGTAACATCATCAACTGGATTACATCATCAACTGGGTAACATCATCAATTGGATAACATGAGGCATCAATATAATCCACTTGGTCATCTGGCATCATGATCATTGACTGGCATATCTATAAATCATCGGAAGTTTTGTTCTCTTTATCTTCTCGCAGAAGATACTCTTTCTTTCTTTTGTCTTTACGCAGAAGATACTTCTTTCTTATCTTCACACAGAAGCTATTGTATGAGTTTTTCCATTCCTTTTATGTTCTCCCTTCTCTTGTAGTCATCTATCTCACCCATCCACTGGGGAGGACTACTACCATAGCTTTATTCCTAGTCATCCCACATGAACTAGAGAAGCTAAGATGCTAGCCTGGGCAAGACTAGACTCCCTTTCCATGATCCACGCAGGATCACGACACAAACCTCAAGAGCCAACTAACCATTCCACATGCTCAAGGTTTGTGTTCCAGGCTACTC
>ML815052.1:37023-55014 GCA_009831015.1 Picea engelmannii | reverse complement strand
GATCAAGCAAAGAGGTGTGGGAGGCCTTGGGATTGATGCCAAGGAAGGTGAGAGGTCTCAAATAATTTTTAAAAAATCATTTGTGGAGTTTCTAGATGGAGGGGGGCGTAACTCCTCTTGGAGGGCGCAAAAAAAGGGTGAAAATGAAGGAATGGAGGGGGATTAATGAAATAAAAGGAGTGGGATCACCCTAGGAGGTGATGTGGGGGTTAAAGGGAGTCGTAACTCATGAGAGGGGGCTCCATTTAAGTCACAACATTCACCATTAAGAAAAAAACGTCAATCCCCCTAGGGGGGCGTAACTTTTGAGTGTGGAAGGTGGGAAAGGGGTTATAATAGGTTGGAAAAGGTTGGGAGGGTTATGTTATCCTTAGGGAGGTTCTCTCTAACATTTATTCCATCATTTTACATCCTCTAAACTCATTATTACAATTTTATATTTTTTCCATGTTTGGACTTTAGCAATTAAAATTGCTGTTTTAGATTGACTGACACTCTGGGGTGGACTAACCCATGGCTAAAGTTGTCCAACTGAGTTGAAACTTGGTCCATGGATGTAGGGGGTGCTATTCCATTTCTTTTGAGCACAAATACCCCTATCAAAAGTCCAAGGACCTAGTTTTTACAATTATTGCTCAAAAATAATTAATTAATTAAATAATTAAACCTCCAAACTTAGGGAAATTTAATTAAAAATTAATTAATTAGAAAAAACTAATCTAGACTAGACGGAATTCCGCGAAACTTTCTAAGATGTCTTGCATGGTCATTTACAATGATTCCCTATAATAGTTACCAAAACATAAGCCCACTAGAACGCTATTCACCACTTTGGAGGAATTATTGCAAGTGTGAGGGAAAAACTCAAGGGAAATTAGTAAGGCTGAAAAGCCCAACTGATAACCTGAGGATAAAAAACCCTCAGTGAAAGGAACTCTCCCAGTGAATCGATCCCAAGGTAATTGACCTAGACATGACTCATGCAGACCTATTACATTATTAACCCAAGCAGGGGTGCGGAAATTCCAATTACAAAAATAAGTGCTGGGGCCAAACATGCCCTCTAGAACCAAAGTCTTCGACAACATGAGCATCTGACGATGCATCTCTTCATGGCACATGAGTTGACCACCGGTGCTAAATGGGTGGTCAACAGGGGGTAGGCCCTAGTTACTAGATGAGATTTACGTTTAAGTTCTAGGAGTTGGTTTTAATTAGTTAACAGGTCGGGGGAACCTAGCCTATGATGTCAAGCACTCAAATACACACTGCAACACTTAGTTCGGAGTTTAATAATTAATTTATTAGACTTAATAAGACACCATTACCAACCATCTTCTCCATTTAAAATGGGGTCGGAGGAAGGCAACAGAAGGTGCTAGGATGAGGACGGTCTCACGGTGCGCGACGTCCTTTCCGAGAGTACTCTGATCTTATGGTTGACCTGTAAAGCTAGGGTGGGCCTCGTTGCCTAACTTCTTGAGTGTAAGATATAACCAAGTATGTAATTGTAATAATAATATATATTGATAAAATATGAATGATTGATAAAAAATAAGATGAGTACAATTGAGAATGAGGGCTTGTTTATATACCCACACATGGGTGCCTTTAACCAATAAACATGTCCTTTGAGAACATGTCCTTTCATTATTAATAACTACTATTTACTAATTAATTATTTATGTTATGAAAATCTATTTATATGTATTTTTTATGTTCATAACATTGCCTTCCTCTTCAAAATGCTTTGTCCTCAAAGCACTGGTAATGACGGGTGTAATTGACGAAAATGTTCTGATTCCCATGCTGCATCTTCTTCTGGGAGGTTTTTCCATTTGATAAGATATTCTTTGATTATGCGAGATCGTAACTTCTTTTCTCTAGAGGCAATAATGGCTTCTGGTTCTAAAATGTTCTGCCTTCTTCATCCAACAGAGGAGCCAAAGTTTGCACCTTTTGGTGTTGTCCAGCAACTTTTTTTAGACACGATACATGAAAAACATTGTGGATACGACTTTTATCTGGTAAGTCCAATCCATAAGCGACGTGACTGATTTTTCTGTTAATTTGATATGGTCCATAATATTTCGGAGCTAATTTATTCTTTCCTTGTTGTTTAAGTGATAATTGTTTATAGGGTTGAAGTCTCACAAATACCCATTCTCCAACTTCGAATTCTCTTTTTGTTTGGTGTTGATCAACTTGTTGCTTCATTCTGTTTATTGCTATAACCAAGTTTTCCTTGAGAATTTGCACAACTTTTTGAGTTTCGTCTAAAATCTCTTCTACTGATGCAACTTCTGTTTGATTTGTGGCTAACTCTTTCCATGATGGTGGTGGATATCCATAAAGAGCTTGAAACGGTGTCATTTTAGCTGATGTGTGATATGTGGAGTTATACCACCATTCAACGAAGTGCAACCATTGAAGGCATTTATTAGTGACGAAGCAACGAAGGTAAGTTTCAAAGCACTTGTTGACAATTTCTGTTTGTCCATCTGTTTGAGGATGATAAGCTGAGCTCATATTAAGAGACGTCCCGATTTGTTTGCAAAACTCCCTCCAAAAGTTTCCTATAAACTTGGCATCTCTATCACTGACGATGACCTTGGGAAAACCATGTAATTTATAAATGTTTTTATAGAAGACTTCAGCTGTTTGTTTTGCGGAATCTGTTTTTCTTACTCCCATAAAATGTGCATACTTGGTTAGTCTGTCTACTATCACTAAGATTTTATCTTTTCCTTCTGATAGTGGTAATCCTTCAATGAAATCCATTGAGATTTCTTCCCATTTTTGGTTAGGAATATGTAACAGATGGAGTACCCTCGGTGTTGATATATTTTCAGTCTTGTTTCTTTAGCAAAGATCACACTTTTCTACATACTTTTGAATCTCTGTGCTCATCCCTTTCCAAAAGAATGATTGAAGAGAATTATAATATGTTTTGAAAAATCCAACGTGGCCTACGGCTGGACAGTCATGAGCTTCTTGGAGTACCTTGATTTTAAATTTTGAATTGGTGTTCAAATAAATTCTTCCTTTATACCATAAGATGTCGTTCTTCCATTTGAACTTGGGGTATTGGGTTAAATCATTGATTATGGAGCATGTCTCTGTGTTTTTGGATTTCGTTCAGCCATTCCGAAATTGTGATTGATACTGCAAAAACTTGTGCTTCTTCATCTTTTCGTGAAAGAGCATCAACCACTATGTTATCTTTTCCTCTCTTATGTAATATCTCCATATCAAATGTGGCAATTTTTTCTATCCACTTTTGTTGTTCAGTAGTTAATGTGTTTTGTTGTAACAAATATTGTAGGCTATTATGATCTGTACGTACCAAGAACTTGCTTCCTAAGAGATATTGTCGCCATTTGGTTAATGCATGCATGATTGCAAGCATTTCTTTATTGTATGTGGATTGTAAACATTCTTTTTTGTTTAGTTTCCTACTTTCAAATGCTATTGGGTGTCCATCTTGCATCATGACTGCTCCGATCTCAAAACCTAAAGCATCACATTCAATTATGAAGGGTTTGGAAAAATCGGGTGTAGCTAACACGGGGGTTGTGGAGATAATTTCTTTTAAATTTCTAAAACATTTTTCAGATTCTTCATTCCAATGGAAGGAGTTTTTCTTTAGGAGATTTGTTAGGGGGGTAGTTAGATGAGCATAGTTTTTGACAAATCTTCGATAGTATCCTGCCAAGCCTAAAAATCCTCTTAATTTAGATATACTTTTTGGTCGGGGCCATTCTGTAATTGCTGGACGGGAAACAGGAATAGGGGGGATTGGAAGATACGTGAATAGGAGAAGGGGAGGGTTACAGGGGCATTTTGAAAGGGACGGGAGGGGGTAGGAACAGGGTACAGTAGGGCGTAAGGGAAGGGGAAGGTTACAGGGGTTTGAAGGGGAAAGGAATGGATAAACAAGGTACGGTAAAGGCGGAAGGGGGGAAATAGAGATATGGAAAAAAGAGGGGGGGGGGGAAGAAGGGAACAAGGATGGGGACGGAAATGGGGAAGGGATGGGAAATTAGTTGGGCATGAGTGGGTGCTGTTTAGAGGTGAAGGAGGGGGGGGGGGAAGAACCGAGCTGCTCTGATACCAATGTAAGATATAACCAAGTATGTAATTGTAATAATAATATATATTGATAAAATATGAATGATTGATAAAAAATAAGATGAGTACAATTGAGAATGAGGGCTTGTTTATATATCCACGCAGGGGTGCCCTTAACCAATAGACATGTCCTTTGAGAATATGTCATTTCATTATTAATAACTACTATTTACTAATTAATTATTTATGTTATGAATATCTATTTATATGTATTTTTTATGTTCATAACATTGAGCATCCAACAATCACTTGGTAATTGGGGGAAGAAAGTTTTGGGTTGACACCTAGCTAGGATTAAAATAAATGACACTTAACCATAGTTTAATTTTTGATCTACAACGTCAACACTTTAATTTTATACTTGCAAGCACACGAAACTCATTATCTTTTTTATATCATGCAAGTTATCTTTTATGTGTTGTAGAATAATCGCCTAAGTGGTTACATCTTTTCATCTGGAGCGATTTACTTTTAAAGCTTTCACCTATATTTTGTTCCTGTATTTGTGGTGTGATCCTTCAAGAAGTGCACATCCACTTGGAGGCATTCTCTTGATTGGGTCTTGAGTGCTTTGCATACCTTTGCCATTGATAAGCAGTTCAATAGAATTCTATCTATTGTGAGCATGCTTGGCTTGATGTGAATGAGTATATTTTCTTGAATATCTTCTTCTCCTGCATATTTCAAGCAAATTGTTAGTATAGTGTATATCTTGTATATCTTAGACATTCTTTCTGTATATCTTGTATCTAGCCTAGTTTAGCTTTGTATACATCACATATTCTTTTGTATCTAGTTTCTCTATCTTGTTGTAATACTTTTAACTTGTAATTATCTTGTCATGAACATCCCCTTAACTAAGTTGCCCCCTTGCCCAATCTTAGGCACTAGTCTTAGTTTTCCTAGGAAAAGGCTTGATTGTCATACATAACTGTTGCATCTTGCATTGTTGCTTAACATCATAGGCTAGATTCCCCCTGACCTTTTTAACTTATTAAAACCAACTCCTAGAACATTTAATCGTAAATCTCATCTAGTAACTAGGGTCTACCCCCCTTGGCTTCCCTAGGAGTTAGCCTAGATGGAAGAGGTTCAAGTCAAAGTGATAGTGTGGACTTTGAACCTAGGCATTGTGCCTCCGAGGACACACTAAGTGAGTAGGACTTATCTCATGTCTAAAAGTGTGTATAAGGACGACAACATCTTTGGCGCCGTTGCTAGATTGTAGTTGTGTACCACTACAATAAAGAAGAAGGAAACACGAAGAAGTCTTGTTTTATATTGCTTGGCCTTCTTTGAGGGTTTCCTTTCTTCGACAACTAATGCTTCGTGTGTTTCCTTCCTTTTCTTTAACTCGAGACAATGATTCTTGTAGTGACCATATTTTCGACAGTTGAAGCATTGTATTTTTTGATTTCTTCCTAGAGCCAAACTTTCTTTTATTCCTCAAATTCTTGAACCTTGCTGTGAAGGCTTGATCATTGTGTTCCTTTTGGGGTTTCTCTTTTGCATTAATCCTTGATTCTTCTTTTGCACAACAAGTCCAAAGTTCTTCAAATGTAGGATACTCCTTCCTTGTGTTCATGCTTGCGGCAAATGCATCCCATGTCTTGGGAAGACCGTTGAGTACTATATTTACCAGTTCCTTCTCTGAAATGATTTCTTCAATAGCTTGTAGTTGATCTCTTAACTGAGAGATTCTCACAAAGTATTATGTTCTGTTGTCATCATCATTCATTTTCATGTCACAGAGCTCATTCTTCAGACTCATTACTTGTCCAATGTTTCTGACTGAGAAGAGGTTTGTTAGGGCATCGTACATCTTTTTAGATGAGTCAAGATGGGAGAGTTAGGGTATCAAGTGGTATTTTATAGAGTCCACTATGATACTCATGACATTGATGTCACTGTTCTTGAACTTCTCCAAAACTGCAACGTTCTAAGGTTCCTTCTCTTTTCCTTCTTCGAACTGTGGTTCCACGATATTTTCTTTCACGATATCCAACACTTTATTCTTGGCAAGGATGAGGTCAATCCTTGTCGTCCATGCTATGAAGTTAGAAGCCCCTTCTAGCTTGTTTTCCGACTTCATAGAGTAAGTCATAATTGCTTTGACTTGGTGAACCTTTGACTTTGACCAAAAACTCAAACTTGACATCTTGGCTTGCTAAGAATACTAGGAGGTGCGCTAGGCTAGGGCGCACTGGGCTATCCCGAAATTATGTCAATCCCTTCACTTAAGGTGCCTCAACAAGAGGGTTATTGTTTCGTTGCTGCAACAAAAACTGGCTGCAATTGCAACTACAACTGAGAAAATTCTCCCAATGTATCTTCTAGCGGTTAGACTGTACGAAGATAGTGTGGGCGCATAACCTGTTAGAAAGTAATGGATGTGCTTGTTTAACCATAGACAATATAGCAATATTGTCACCCAACCATAGGCCGAAGCCACCCCCGACCACCTTAACCTTGACAGACAATTATTCTAGAAGCAAACCCTAGGATTAATAGCCAAAGAAGGTGGCGCACCTTTCTCCAGGGATAGCGCACCAAGCAAGAATAACCAAAAGGGGCCAAGAAGAAAGTCCAAACCATAATTCTATTCTCGTTAGGGTTACACGTGGAGGTAAATACCTCTCGCAGCTACCATAATATCAACAAAGGGTGCTCACGAGAGTCTTCCAAATCCTCATGGAGTTCTCCCATCATGTTGACCATGTGGTCCTCATGACAATCTGATTGTAGGAAGACATGCGCATATTGGGCAAACAACTGGAAAGTATCCTTAGGATGAGGCATGTCACAAGCTCTACAGTAAGGGCTTGAGAAAAGTTTGTTTTTCCCTACAAAGTTCGCTCCTGTAGTTGGATTTGGGTTTTTAGGGTTTTCAAAATTCCTATGGGCCTGAAAGTTTCTCCTTTGTTGATTGAAAATCCTTTGGGATGAAGTGAATGGATGGTAGGGTTTATCTTGGATATTAAGCTTCTAGACAAGGTCTTGCAGTAGGCTCACAACTTGGGGATTACTAGATAAGTCATCCTCTTCTTTTTTGGGTTCTTTCTTAAGTTCTAAAAGAGGTTGAGCAAGAGAAGGAGAAGGGGTTTGAGATACCTTTCGACCTTGTGGGTCTAGTAGCTCTTGCAATGAAACCTTGGCCTGATTTGCAGTGACAAAATGCTTCTCCATCTTGAGAGTTTCGTTGAAAGCGCTTTCCAGATCGTGTGGTTCTTTTTGTTTCAAGAAAACACCAAATAATCCATCAAACTGTTCAATGTAAAAGATTAAAGCACTAGCAGGATTAGGTCTAACAGTATGTGGAATCTTATAATAAGCTTTCATAAATCGTGAATTAAATTCTTCCATGGATTCGTTTTCATCTTTCTTAGTCAAGGAAAAAGATTTAAGAAGAAAAGCATTGTCCTGTTTGTGAGACCATTTGTCCATGTATTTGTCATGAAAAGTATTCCAACCATCAATACCGTTCACTGCAAGCGCTTTGTACCAAACTCTTGCATCCAAAGTTAGTGATTGCGCAAAAAGCCTCATGACCACATCTTCCTCAGTCACACCTATGTTTTCCAGATACTCCAAGAAATCTTTGATGTGTGATTCTCCAGTGATGGCGTTGTTCCCAACAAACTTAGGCATGTATTTACCATAATTTCTAGCAGGCAAAGCATTCAAAGGATTTGCAACGTTGGCCAAGTTCAAGGGCACATACGGGTTGAGTGTGAAGGCAATCCTAGGTTGGTTTGCTCCTACCATCGGGAAAACTGGTAAAAGCAAAGGATTTGCTTGTGCAATAGGGATAGTAGGAAGTAGGGCTTGCGCAGATGATGAAGATGAGGGAAGATGCGGATCTGCAACAAGTATCTGTTGGGTTGGGTTTAAAGGGGTTGATTTACGTAAGGTCCTCAGTGGAGTCGCTTTAGATCTTTGTGGAGTCGCCAGGTGAACTAAACTCACGAAAATGTCGTCTACCAGGGCTTAGATCTTCGTCCCCGGCAACGACGCCAATTTGTTAAGGCTAAATCTGACACCCTAGGATTTAGGTCGATTGTAGGTTAAGGGAATCAAACTAGGCTTAATTCAGGGGTGGATCCTAAGGTCACGAATGATAACACTCCTCTCGTTTTGGGCTGGTGCGTGCCAACCACAGGGAGGCTACCCTAGGGTGTGCTGCTTGATGATTTTATATAAATTTTAATGGAAAACCCTAAGCAAAGCGAATCAATAGAATGCAGAAAGAAAGAAATCAGCAAGGAAAGAACACTTCAATGGTGCCAATTCGACCCCCAATGAAGGATGAGCTTCAAACAACCTGCAATTAATTAGAAATCGAATGTAACAACAAGAATCTAGGCCAAAATCAACACATAAGACTCTTTATTCATGTCAAATCAGAGGAATGGCTCCATCACAGAGAAAAGCCATGAACTGTTACAATAATCTCCAAGAATCTGAGAATCTAAAGCTGGAATGAGAGATAGAATGAGAGAGTAGTAATGCTCCTGCAATAGAGTGGTCAAACTGTAAACTTTGGAAGCATGCTGCATATATAGCTAACTGCATGAAGAATTCACCTTGATGTTTACAAATTGGGCCAAAAGCTGTCCAATATCCATCATTCATGTGTTAATCTGTCCATCTGCCATGTGTCATTGCATGCAAACCTGCTAAAACTGGTTGAGCGCACCTTTCCCAAGCAATCTAGCCAAATCTGGGGGTTATCTGGAGTAGAATGGAGGTCGAATGGGTCAAAACTGGTTAGGTATGGAGAAGTTGTGGCCAAAAAGGTAAGAGGGGTGCACCTCATGGAGAGAAATAGGGTGCATGAGAGATAGAATCGAAGGAAAAGAGAGAAAAGGAAAAAGTGGAAAGCTAAAGCCAAAAGCTAAGGTAGGAAAAGTGGAAAGCTAGGAAAGGGAAAAAGTGGAAAGCAAAAGCAGGAAAAGTGGAAAGCTGGGAAAGGAAAAAGACAAAAGATGAAAGCTAAAAGTTAATGCAAAAAGCTAAAACTAAAGCAGAAAGTTGACAACTCGCCCAGTTTGACCTTTTGACTTGCTTTTAGGATGCTTTATGACTTTGGGAAACTGCTTTGCTTTATCCAGTTTTCATTTAGCAAGTATTGGGCGCCTTAGTGGGCCCAGTTTAGGGTCAGAAAAGGACCCAGATTTAGGCGTGTTAGCCCCACATGTGTTGCCACCTCACCCTGCCATGTCATCACCTGTGCCACCTCATCCCTAAAAAGGCAAGTTGTCCAAATACCATTGAGTTTATACTCATTGGAAGCAAAATTGGACAAGGAATGAGAATATGCTATCAAATAACTGATGTGAGGGGTTAATAATAGCCTTATGGGCAAGAAGTGTCCCATAATGCTACAAGTCTCTCATACTCAAACCTGGATCTGAAATCTTATCTTGTAATAACTCAGAAATCACTGAAACAAGCTCTGAACTCAACACCTGTAAGAAACCATCCTCCAACTGACTAGAATAAGAATCACAGTGCTTGGAAGACCTCTGAATGATGATCCTGTGCTATCAAGAAGAACCTCTGAATGCCAGCCTGAAAGGATAGACTGGCCCTTTGACCATCCAAGTCTCAAGGGTGATATTTTGGGGTCAACAGTCCCCAACGAGGTCAGGGTACAAGGAGTTGGGACTCGAAGTGGTTGAGCCCTTGCAAGACCGTCACCGCCGATCATGTCAGCCTCCATGGCAGAAGAAAAGAGAGACGATGGAGCATGGGATCCTCTTAAACTATTGCTTCAGGAAGCCATTGTGTGACAATGGGGAACGAGATGATGGATAACTTTGCACATATCCTTCGACGACTGCTAACAGACGACGCATCTTCATCAAGCGACCATGCCACCCCCTTCAAGGTACAAGTCAATTTTGATATCCTCTTATTTGAAATCCAGATAGATGTGGATGCTGTAGATAAATGGTTGAATCTGCTAGAAGGGTATTTTTCAGTCCACAATTTTTTCGATAGAGAAAAGATTACCTTTGCACTCCTTAAGGATGTTCCCCATGTCAAGGATTGCTGAGAAACTTACTGTGAGCAAAGGGTCACTGAGGAATCTGCAATATTTGTGGTCGCCCCCACTTGGGATTCTTTCAGGGATGTTATTAAGGAACAATACTACCCTGGTGGAAGCTATGATGATTGGTATACAAGATGGACCACACTATGACAGGACCCTACCAGACAATTCCAGATTTCACAAATATCTTCCATACCTTGCGCACCAAGTTGGGTATCAAGGACTCCGAAAAACATCTGGTGCTCAAGTACCACGACTGTCTGCATAGATACATCCAAACAAAAATGGAATTTCTGGACATCTCATCACTGGGCGCGACATATCGATATGTTGTCAAAATCAAGCAAAAATTCAAACATAAGAAGCGGGAGTTTGGATCTGCAAATTCTTCATAACAGAAGCATGACAAAGGTGGCCCCAACCCACAAAACAAAGGACAGAGCAAGGATGGACCCCCTCAGGATAACCAGTCCAAGATGCAAACAAAGAAGGGTAATGAGAAGATGAAGAAAGACATTGGTAAATGGTGTGAATTCCATAAAAGCCACTGGCATAACACTGATGAATGTTGCTCGAAGCAGTCGTTGGTGGCCAAACTAAAAGCCGTAGAGTCATAGGAAGGTTCCGGTTCTGAATTAGATCCAAACAAAGAGAAGCGGATCATGTTGAAAAACGGATCTCAAACACTTATAGCCAACACAAGATTTAACCTCCTATAGTTATTCACCAATAAAGCAATGGAACCACATGCATTTACTGTAACTATGAGCAGAATTACAAGAGACTAAGCAATCTGAAAATATAGCAGCGAAATATAAATGAACAGCAACACATTCACCACATTTGACACATTGAATTTCTGGGCAATGCCCCTGGAAAAACCCACAAGGGGAAACCAGTCAAGGAGAGATTTTTCTTATTGAGCTCTTAGGAAAATTCTGAGTTTTATGGAAGCAACATTATCATCATAAAATGTACAACAATGACTAGTAAACAGAACCAACATACCTCCTTGAAATCTGTGCCAAGGACCCTCAGAAAAATGAACCTGATTTTTGCCTCGAAATCCATGCCACTATTTCTGTTGTACGACTGTATTGTACGACCTTCTTCTGGCAGCAAATATGTCCTCGATTTCTGTGTTTAACAGTTGCACCTAGCTGTATGAATTTGTCTTCTAGCGCCTTGGAAATTCTGGCTATCTTCAATAGAAAGGATGCCTCGATTTCAGTGCCAAACACTAGTTGTATAACCCTCTTTTAATGCTGATATTTCTTGGGATGCATGCCTCTCTCCCTCCTTGGGATTCGTGCCTCTCCCTTTTGCTTCTACTCTTTCCTCTTGCTCGATTCTCTAGGAAATTGTGTCTCTTCAACTTCCTCTCTCACTCTCTCCACAAGGTGTGCTCGATCTCTCCTCTAGAGTTCCTTTTATTACTCATTAATGAGTAGGTCCTCCAACCTTGGTCTCCCTTGAGTGACTCTTCACCTTCCCTTGAAATCAACGCTCACGGCTTAATCTTTCGTTGAGTTACTTAAATCACTTAAGTGACCCACTTTTCATAAAGTCAGTTTTACCCATTAAATATTAAAAGGCTCAACTTGACTTTATAAAATCACTTTATGAAAACACTGTTAGAATAATGTTGATGTGCTTGTTTCACCATAGGAAATGCTACACCATTGCCACCCATCCATAGGCATAAAGCCACCCCGAGCACCTTAACCTTTGACAGAAAGAATAATTCCGAGAAGCCACACCATAACCAACAAATAACCAAGAGTGCGCACCTTCTCCAAGGGTAGCGCACAAGAGAAAGTACCAGAAAGAATGAACAAGAGAAAACCGTACAACTGTAGCTGCTGCTCCTCGTCCAAACTTGTGCACTGTTTCTGGTTTCCAGAGTGAGAGTGAGTGAACAAATGAGCCAAGACGTCCTCTATTTATATTAATCTGTCCAGTGAATTTTCTGGCTAGACCAACCTGACTTTCTGGTAATTATATTTTTTGTTTATCTTTTTCCTGTGAAGTCGACTTGTCTTCTTGGAGGATAATACCTTAATATTATATATGTTGAGCTGACATGTCTTCTAGGGTTTTCGCACATCTGTTTAGGTTTTCTCTTGCTTCCAAAATATTCTATTCTAGTCAAAGGTTACATATGGAGGTTAATACCTCCCACAACTACCATAATATCAACACTCCCTCTTTGCTAGGGAGGTATTAATCATCTCAAACACATCCATCTATCTTCACATGGCATGGGCAAGACTCACATAGTCTTGTAAACCATTCTACAGGTAGCATCATCATAGATCAAATCACGAGTATCATCATCATTATCAACATCATTTGGTAGCAATCTGGCATCAAAACATATCCTTGTACTTGTTCTTGGTATTCTTCTGTCATAGACAATATCACAATATCCATGAGCCTCATTTACCTATATTGATGATCCATCTCCACCACCATAAATCTAGCACCTTGGGTCATTCTTGTCCCATGACAAGAATCATGACCTCATCGGAGCCACATTCACCTCATAGTTGATCCTCTCATAGGATCACTCTGTGAATGCATTTAGCTCGATGCTATCAGACATGTGTGTCTAGCACCTCGGGTCGTTCTTGTCGCATGACAAGAATTATGACCACATCGAAGCCACAAACACCTCATGGTGATCCTCTCATAGGATCACTCCATGAATGCATTCAACTCGATGCTATCAGACATGTGGAATTGCACCTCAAGCACCTTGAGTCTTCAGTCCGTTGAAGACTATGTCGGGGCACATCTACTCCGGATGTAGATGTTCCCTATCTCCCCTGGTCTGCAGCCCAATTCCTATGGAGATAAAGTCGGCCTGATGCTTATCGGGGCTAATCACCTACTTGTGAGTTAACTACTCACCTACTCGTGAGAGTTTCAATGCCTGATGCAATTCACACATAGGAGATCTAGCAACAAATCGAATCTTCAGTTCGTCAAAGATTACACCTGTGCCTTTTCCCACATGATCAAGTCCATCTTATCAATCTTGGAATATCGACACGATGTTGCAATCATCAATACTCCCCCAATGAAAGATTTGCATTCTTTCCAAGCTTGTCCCAGACAGAGGCTTAGTGAAAATTTCAGTTGTCTGCTCATCTATGGATATGTGATGGATCCTTGATGGGCCCTTCGTTTTTGAAAAAGAATTGCGCAAGTTTTGATTAAGCATGAGTCGTGCAACCTCCATCAGAGGCTGGAAGGAAGAATAACAGAAAACAGTTGCAGAAGCCAGCGCAACCTCAGCTAAGCAACAAACAATTGCAATAGAACAAGAAGACATAACCCAGCTATATATAGGACATAATATAATTGTAAAAGATTTAGTCAGTTGGTTAGGTTGGGATGGTTCATGTCTATTGGAACCGCCTAAGGGTTTAGGGAGTTGGTTGGTTGCTAGTTGTTTTGCTACTAGCTGTTGTAATTGAGAAGAGTAGAGTCCATAATGAACGAGATCTTCCAGCTGGGAAATCAGAACTCTGTGTCCGAGGTCTGAAGTCAAGAGTCTGTATTGAACATTTCTAAGTAATTCTGAGTCTGTGATGTAAGAAAGATCTCTAAGATAATAAGATGAAGGGATAAATTTTAAAATCTGATGTGTCTTTACATGCTTGCTTATGCATTACAGTGTTTATGGATAGCTTATGAGTTCTATTTGATGATTCTATGTTTAACTGCCGCTCGCTATGCAAGTAGGTCTGGTTCTTGCATTTAGATGTTTCTGATTTGATAATGTTGATTGCGCAAGAACATGAGTGAGTTCCGAACGCTCTATGGATCTTCTTTAGTCTTCTCCCTACCCTTCCCTATCTATCTGTCTCAACAACGCTTTGGGTGAGACTTCTTCTCTTCGGAGGGGATGAAAATGCCAGTGCTCTAGACTACATGGTGCCTTTTGTTGGTAACCTGAGAAGAACCCTGGTCTGAACAAATTTGCGCCAACAAAACAGTTTTGTTGCTGGGACTCGTATTAAAATGGAACTTGTAGAAAGAATGCTACCGCTGATCCATAGATATGGCATTGAGCAATGGTGGGAAAGAAACTGTAACGCCTTCATATGGAAAGAAGCGAAACTAAGAAGAAAATTGGTGGTAAAGAAACTGTAACGCCTTCATAATGACTTAAAAGCGTTGTTAACTCTTGTTAGCTCAATGTCACTTTCCAAATATAACACCTATGACTGGGGTGACCTCTAGTAAGGCGTTATTAACTCTTGTTAGCTCAATGTCACTTTCCGAATATAACATCTGTGACTGGGGTGACGTCTAGTAAAGCGCTGTTAACTCTTGTTAGCTCAATGTCACTTTCCGAATATAACACCTGTGACTGGAGTGACCTCTAGTAACCCTGCTTACCCCTCTTTGGCCCTGGCTATAGTCTAACGGGGTGGTTTAGAATTTAACTTTAGACCATTAAGCCTCCTCTTCTGGAGCTCCTATTTGGAAAGGGACATTACATGTTGCTTCCACTGTCCACCCCTTTTGTAACCTGTGTATGAAACCTATTCTACAGCAGCTAATAACCTAATCAGGGTTTGCTGTAGCAGCCCTAAATGTGCCTTGTCTACTGCTGTAGAAATTCTATAGTCTTGGACAGAATTGTTAGGGCTGTTAGTGGCTTCTTTTCAGCCTCTAGTTTGGACAGTGGTGTCCTTGTTTTCAGCCCTGTACATGATAAGTGGTCTGCTGGTTATTTTTCTGATATTTACCTAAAGTTCTTCTTGGAAAATATGTTCACAAGATCATGATGAGATCTCTCCTTGAGGGTTTGATCAATGATCCTTAAAGCTTTTTCTGAGCATACAGAAAAGAGGACAACAGCAAACTCATTAGGTAAATCTGTTCCTTGTTTTTGATAAAGTAATGTTCAGATCTGTTCTTTGTCTTTGCTAAAGGTAATGTTCAGATCCATTGTATTATTTCTGTTATTGGTTTACATCAGATTTTGTGAATATAGTGTTGATCCAAAACTACAGTAGTAAATAAAACTGAAAAGATACTTTTGTTCTAGTCCCTTTAAATTCTAACAACATGAGGACTGATAATTGATTTCCATACAGTGTAAGTAATAGGCGAGTAAGTCTTCCAAGGGTGAGGTTGGGTATCTTTCTAGAAGTCCCATGGTTCAGTAGAACATAAGTATGTAACCCAGACAAGTTCGTGGATAATCTAGATAACCCAGGCAAGTGCTAATCATAATTGAAATAGTTTGAATATTTGATTCTGTGAAAGACTCTGTTTGTAGAAAATGTTAGGATACTTTGCATCAAAAGAAGTTATGTAAGATCAAATTGATAATTCTTGTGTCCTTTTCATTCAATATTTGGACTGAACTGTTCTCTAACATCATTAAATACAATTATCATCTTAGCTATGGCTATTTTAGGTGAACCATTGTCCATCCGAGCTGCACTGACTGATTATTGTTAAGCATTAAGTTCTGCACTCTGAGTTGTGTGGGAATAGATGCATGGTCCACATATTTAAATGTTTAAGATTATTCCTTGAAAGATGATTAGCTTATGCTGTTTCCATTTTATGTATTGTGTATTTATTTTTTCTGTATAGGGGATTTTGTTGCTAGTGGGAGTGATGATGGGCGGTGGTTTATTTGGCAAAAAAGAACAGGGAGGTTGATGAAGGTGCTAACTGGAGATGAAATCGGTATGCTACCATGAGAGAACCCTGTATCTTTAATTTCATAGTATAAAAAAGCATTTTCCCCTGGATCCATCTAACCTTTGTTGGGTTCTTTCAGTTGTGAACTGTGTGCAGTGCCACCCTTTTGACTGTGCTGTTGCAACAAGTGGTATAGACAATACAATCAAAGTAAGCTGGTTGTAAATAGTGTGATTTTCTTCTGGGTCAGATGTGTTGGTAATTCCAGTGGGCATTTGCCTCTATGCTTTAACTAACTAGAACTGTTTCTACAGATATGGACTCCTTGTGCACAAATACCATCAATAGTTTCCGGTGGTGTAGCAGGCCCAGAGACTGCAGATATGTTCAATGTAATGGCTGAGAATCAGCGTAAAATGCGCAATCAGCGAGAAATTAGCTTGTAAGATCTTTAGTTAGATCTCATTTAGAATAATTTAAGTTAAGAAAGTTCCACCTGTTAAAATGTAATTTGCTAGTATAGTGGAATAAACTAGCTTTTAAAAAGACTAGAATTTGTTTTGCCAACTTTAATTCTATACAACCTTGCATGTCAATTCAGGTAGTACCTAAGTTGCATTGTGACTATTGGTTTTGGAGTTCCAGACCAGAAAAAGTAAAAAATTTTGGTTTAGGACTTTTGATATTGTAGTTTTTGTCTGTAAAGTGGTATAAGCAAGATTGTTGGGGTCTGGAAACCTTTTTTTGATGCCAACAAAATACAATAACATATATACCAGTAATCCTATTGTCTTTACAGCTGCATCCCATGATGACCTTGTTTTGCATGGTGTTATCCCCTGTCCTAGGGATAACTAAGGAGATTATGTCTCGAGGCCCACAGGTGCTAGACATGGAGTACCAAAATCCATATGACTTGAGCTTGGCCTCGGAGGGCCCATCTTTTCTTTAGTGCATCCTATCTATCAGCATCAACAACATCCATCCCATCGGCTTGATCTTGAAGTAGCAGTGGGTCTTGCTCCATGAGGTAATGAGTTCAAGTATCATGGTATGTGCCACTCTGATTTTCAAAGCATTTGAATATGTGCATTGAACTCTCTTTTGTTTCATAACGTTTGCTTGGAAATTATGCTCTTTAACTTGTTCATACTTGGGGGGTGACAGAGTGCCCTAATAAGTTGGTTCCCTTAGGGATGAGTTGCCACTAGGTGGGTCTATGAAAGATCATCGTCCATTCCTTCCATACTCACCACTTTTCATCATTGTCACTCTCATCTTCCCCTACCTTGGTTCGGGCATTGGGTTTTCCAAGCTAGTAAGGGTTGTACCTTGCCTTGTGGGAAGAAGGGGCTAAAGGCCCAAAGGGTAAAAGAAGTTGGCAAAAGTTAAAAGCCAAAATGAAACCTTGAGATGCTTCGCCCAGGAATTCTCGAGAAAGCAATAAAAGACTTTTCGGCAAGAAAAGGGGACCCGTAAAATAAAATAAAAATCAAGATCTAGTTGGTGGATAGGAGGTCTCCTAAGAGTCGGTCTATTAGGTGCATGGGCATGTAGCAGTATGACACTGCCATCCATCTGGTCACCAAACCAAGGTAGTGGCTCTTGGTGGCATAACCAAGGGAAAGGGGGTCTCATCACGATCCAACCTTCTCATTTCCGTGAAATGCTTGTGGGTAACGCTGTCACCACTAGTCACCATGCTAGGGCAGTGTCCTCCAACTATTCTCTTGAAAAGAAAAAGCAATAAGACAAAGAGTAAAAGGCATTGAATGGGCTAGGAAACAATGGCATTGTAATGTCCCTTTCCAAATAGGAGCTCCAGAAGAGGAGGCTTAATGGTCTAAACCACCCCGTTAAACTATAGCCAGGGCCAAAGAGGGGTAAACAGGGTTACTAGAGGTCACTCCACTCACAGGTGTTATATTCGGAAAGTGACATTGAGCTAACAAGAGTTAACAACGCTTTACTAGAGGTCACCCCAGTCATAGATGTTATATTCGAAAAGTGACATTGAGCTAACAAGAGTTAACAACGCTTTACTAGAGGTCACCCCAGTCATAGATGTTATATTCGGAAAGTGACATTGAGCTAACAAGAGTTAACAATGCTTTTAAGTCATTATGAGCTAA
>ML815052.1:4011-23823 GCA_009831015.1 Picea engelmannii | reverse complement strand
ACAGGACAAGTCTGGCCGAGAAGAAGAAAAGATGGGCCCTCAAGGGCCATGCTCAAGTCAATCTGCTCTCGTACTCCATGTCTGGGATCATGTGGGCCTCGAGACATGATCTCCTAGTTATCCCTAGATATCGGGGATAACAAAGAGAAACAGAGATTTCAGCAGACAGAAAGTTGGGACAGCAGTCACTTCACAGGGCAGATTTTTGATTTTGTTATTTTCAGCAGAAAAAGGGTCAATGGCTACTGGTTTGAGAGTTGATGACAGACTTGATGGGGCAGCAAATTTTGGTGCTTGGAAGGAGAGGATGATCTTGCTTTTGCAAGAAAATGAGTTGTGGGACATTGTGGAGAATATCACCACTCAACCTGTTGTGTTACCTATTGATGCTACTCTTCTTGCAGCCTATAATAAGAAGAGTATCAAGGCTAAGAGATTTATTCTTGATGCCATCAAGAATCATTTGATTCCTCACTTGACGGGGAAGACACATGCCTATGAGATGTGGGAGTCTTTGACTAAATTGTACCAGAGTACAAATGAGAACCAAAAAATGGTTTTGAGGGAAAAACTAAAGAGCATAAAAATGACCAAGGCTGAAAATGTGTTCACATACCTTACTAGATTGACACAGGTGAGGGATGAGCTTGGAGCTGTGGGGGAAGCCATAGTTGACAGTGATCTTGTGAGAACAACATTGAATGGAATTTCCAAACAATGGGTTGTTTTTGTGCTAGGGAGAAGCTTCCCGGTTGGGAACGTCTTTGGGATGACTTTGTTTAGGAGGAGACCCGAAGAGGTTATGTGCATGGCAGTTCATCTACAGGTCATGAGGAGAATGTGGCTCTTGCTACCACTAGCAAGAAGAAGTTCAAAAGGGGTCCAAAGGGAGAACAAAAGCCCAAGGGTGAAGGAAAGAAAGACATGAGCAAAGTTAAGTGCTTTGCATGCCATAAGTTTGGGCACTATGCAGGACAGTGTCCGAACAAGAAGATGAAACAAACAACAGCTTCAGCAGAGGTGGAAGAGTTTTCCACCAAGTTTGACAAGGAATTTTTCCTTGATTGTGTGTCTATCCTCGAGGACCACTACTTCAGATACTTGGTATATTGACAGTGGTGCCTCTCGCCATATGACAGCAATTCGTGAGCACCAGACAGATCTTACTCAGTGTGGAGATGCAGAGGTAGTGCTTGGAGATGACCGGGATGTCAAGGTGGCTGGTTGTGGGACCGTATCATTTCTGAGGGAGTCTTTGCCTCCCATGACTTCGACAGAGGTTCTATATGTTCTGGGCTTGAAGAAGAACTTAGTGTCAGTTTCTACTATTGAGGAGAAGGGCTATGAGGTCTTGTTCCGTGATGGGTAGGTGCTTCTTTTCCCTAGAGGGTCTAGCATCACTTTGGCCAAAGTGATTGGTACTAGACATGAGAGGCTGTACAAGTTTTTGTTCTAGCCAGTGAGAGCATTGATTCATTCTACCAGCAGCAGCAGTGACCTATGTGAGTTATGGCACAGGAGGATGGCACATTTGTACCATGGGGCTTTGAGAGTTCTGAGGGAGATGGTGATGGGAGTTCTAGATTTTAGTTCAGAGCACCATAACTTGTGCAAGGGGTGTGCTTTGGGAAAGTACACCAAGACTACTTTTCCGAGTAGTGACAGTAGAGCAACAGGGATACTTGATCTTATACGTTCTGATGTATGTGGCCCGATGTCTTTGGCATCGTTGACTGGTTCCCTATACTATGTTGTATTCATTGATGACTTCTCTCGGAAGTCTTGGATTTTCTTCATGAAGACCAAAGGATAGGTCTTCAGTCGGTTCCAAGAGTTCAAAGCGCTTGTGGAGAACCAGACAAGGAAGAAAATCAAAGTCCTAAGATCGAACAATGGGGGTGAGTATACCTCCAAGGAGTTCATGGACTTTTGTGCAGGAGAGGGCATCAGGAGGGAGTTGACTGTTCCTTACAACCGGTAGCAGAATGGGGTTGCAGAGAGGAAGAATAGGGCCATTGTTGGAGTTGCGAGAGCCATGCTACATGATCAGTGGCTGCCACTATTTCTATGGGTTGAGGCATGCTACACTGCAGTCTATCTGCAGAACAGGAGTCCTCACAAGGTTGTGGGGAGCATGACTCCTGAGGAGGCTTTCTCTGGGAAGAAGCCTGAGGTGGGGCACCTTCGTATTTTTGGGTGCATCACTTATTCATATGTCCCTTCTGAGAAGAGGACAAAGCTGGATCCTATGGCAGAGAGAGGGATCTTTGTTGGGTACAGTGAGACTTCAAAGGCTTTACGTATTTATCTTCCCTCCTTGAGGAAGATTGTCTTGAGGAGGGATGTCAGATTTGAGGAGGACGGAGCCTTTAGGAATTCTAGAGGGACAGAGAGAGGTGAGCAGTCTTCATCTCAGACTCAGGTGAGCCCGCAACAGACTACAATGACACAGAGTTCGGGGCCACCAGCTTCAGTGATGACAGGTTCACAGGTGACAGGGCCACAGAGTTCAGGTTCAGAGGCTACTGGTCCACAGGTTTCAGGATTCGGTACTTCAGAGTCTACTACAGGATCATTGTCTTCAGGAGATGGGGTTGAGCAGGGAGAGTCCCCTCCACAGGACACTACTTCAGAGAGGAGGAAGCCCAAGTGGCTTCAGGAACAATTTGAGGGAGGCACAGGGTTCAGTGGGGAATCCCAGACAGGCAGTGAGGGAGAGTAAACCTCTCGAGAGGTTTTGCAGCTACATCGCGATGGTGAGCAATATTCAGTAGTCTGAGCCTTCCACTTTTGAGGAGGCCACTAGTAGATAGGTATGGAGAGATGCCATGATGGAAGAGTACAATTCCATCATGAAGAACGATGTCTGGGAAGTTGTTCCTAGATCTGAGGGGAAGTCAGTGGTGACTTCCAGGTGGCTCTACAAGCTAAAGCATGCTGCGGATGGCAGCATTGAGAAGTACAAAGCTCGTTTTGTGGCTTAGGGGTTTTCACAGGTTGAGGGAGTCGACTATGATGAGACCTTTGCGCCGGTTGCTAGATTCACTTCGATCAGGGTAGTGATCTCCATTGCAGTAGAGATGGGTTGGAAGATCCACCAAATGGATGTGAAGACCGCATTTCTGAATGATCTTATTGAGGAGGAGGTGTATATTGAGCAACCATTGGGCTTTGAGGTGCATGGGAGAGAGTCTCGTGTGTAGACTGAAGAAGGCATTGTATGGGCTGAAACAAGCTCCCAAAGCTTGGTATTCAAGGATAGATGCCTATTTTCAACAGTTGGGTTTTGAGAAGAGTGAGGTGGATCCCAACCTATACTTCATTGTGGTTGGAGAGGATCCTCTCATTCTTCTACTATATGTGGATGATCTTTTCATTACAGGGGTAGAGAGACTCATCAACAACTGCAAGGAGAGCCTTGCTTCAGAGTTCGAGATGACTGATATTGGACCGATGCATTACTTTTTGGGATTGGAGGTTTGGCACGAGCCTGGACACATCTTCCTGGGATAGGGGAAGTATGTGTGACATTCTGAGCAGATTTCAGATAGGAGATAGCAGGCCCATGACCACTCCCATGATTACCAACTGGAAGAAGCTTCATGCTTCTGAGTCACAGTTGGTGGATTCCACTTTGTATCGTAAGTTGATCGGGTCATTGATGTATTTGGTCAATACCAGGGCAGATATTTGTTTTGCTGTCAACACTCTCAGTCAGTTCATGGTGGAGCTTAGGAGAGTGCACTGGGTGGTAGCAAAACATGTGCTCAGGTATCTTTGTGGTACGGTAGATTATGGTTTGGACTATCAGAGAGGAGATGGAGTTTGTCTGGTTGGATATACGGACTCGGATTGGGCAGGCTGTGTCAGTGACAGGAAAAGCACTTCAGGGTGCTGCATCGGATTGGGATCAACAGTTGTGTCTTGGTTTAGTCGGAAGCAAAAGTCAGTGGCTTTGAGTTCGGCAGAGGCTGAGTATATGGCAACTAGTCAAGCCAGTTGTGAGGCCCTTTGGCTTCACAAGATGTTGGTGGGATTATTCAGTGTGCAGTTGAGGCCTACTGTGATTTACTGTGATAATCAGAGTTGCATTAAACTCTCGGAGAATCCAGTTTCTCATGACCGGTCTAAGCATATCGAGATTCGTTATCACTTCATCCGTGATTATGTTCATAGAGGAGCTGTGGAGCTACAGTACATATCTACACAGAGGAGCAGGTTGCATACATACTCACCAAGGCATTGGGCAGAGGCAAGTTTGTATTTTTCGGGGACAAGCTTGGAGTGGTGAGTAACACTTTCCTCAGTATGAGGGAGTGTTAAATTTTTTAATTAAATAAAGTACCAAGGCAAGTGTTTCTCTTCCCTAGGCGCCTAAGGGGTGAGAAAGTGCATAATGTGGGCCTTAGTCATTTAATTTGTGAGATGCAAATTAAAAGGTGACTTGTGACTAAAGTGAGGGTGAGTGAAGAGATATCTAATCTCAACCACTCATCTAATCTAATCTCAGCCATTGGATTAGAGAGACTCCTCACCTACCTCATGAGGTCGATTAGGGTAGAGGGGTGCACCCATTCTTGAGTAGTTGATTCATTTTGAGAGAGCAAGAGAGAGAGCATTTTCGAGAAGCAAGAGAGCAGTCATTTCTGAGAGCTAGGGCACGCTTTCCAAGGCAAAATAATAGCACAGAAATCGAGCAAAGGTTCAACATACACAGGAGGCCGTACAACACGCATTTCAAGGTCCGTACAGTCATTTGTGTGCACAGAAATCGAGACAGCATACAACATTTAATTATGTCCGTACGGTACGGATTTTATCAGTCCGTACAACGTACTTTTGGAACAGATTTCGATGAGGGACAGACAACCACCCTCAGGCCGTAATGTACGGATTCCGTACAGTCCTTTCTTGGCACAAAAATTGAGACAGATTGCTGTGTGGTTTTTCTGGAAAGTTTGGCATGGTTTTCAAGGCGGTCATACAACCATTAATGCACCCAAAAATTTGCTGAAGCTACTGGCATGTATTTCGAGGTGACCGTACAACATTTTTGAGGCACAAAAATTGAGGAGCAAACCTGTGTTTGATTGCAGAAAATTCTGGAAAGAATTTTGAGGAGTTGGCTCATTTTCTTGTGTGAAGATTTGGCACAGTTGTCGAGATAAGTTTGTCATTTAAATTTCTGAAGATGAATATGCTATAACAGAATTCTCTGAAGCTCCTAAATAATAAAAATCTCCCTCTCATTGGTATTTCCCTTGTGGGTTTTTCCAGGGTCAAAGTTAGACTGAAAATTTCTGTGTCATTAATTTTCCGAGTTTTTATATGTTGCTGATATTTTATTTTTGCGTTGAAAGTGAAGTTCAGAATCCTCATGTTTTAGTTTTGAAATAATTTTCTGCTGTGTATTTAATTGCTGATATAAAACTGGGTTTGGGCATTAAACATTGGTTGAAAAATCAACGAGACTGAAACTGGGTTGGGGTTTGAAAAATTAACATCAAGCCCCTCTGGTTCCTTCTTCTTCTTCCTGTCAGGACAACGAGAGGCAAGGTGCCCGAACTGGTTACAACAATAGCATCTGACTTTACTCAAGTCCCTTCCGGAACTTCCTTTCTTCTTGCTCTTAGCAGTAATAGCAGCATTCTCATCAACTCTGTCTGTCTTCTGTTCACTGCTCTAAGATATTTCTTGGATCTCCTCCTGAGTGAAATCATCCCACTGTTTGCTCCAATCTGGTAGATGCTCACGTCCCACCACACACTTCACGAAGACTTCCCATTCTTTGGTGAAGCCATTTAAGGCTGTCCTCACCAACTCAGAATCCGTAATGACCTCTCCAACAGCTACCGGCTCATCTTTTACTTGAGCCACCCGGGTAAGATAAGAAGAGACACTCTCCTCCTTCCCCATCTTGGTATCATGCAACTTGGCCTTCAAGGCCATCTTCTGGTTCTCGTTCTTCACCTCAAACAAGTTTTTAAGTGCATCCCACATCTCCTTGGTAGTCTTTTTCTCAGCCAAGTATGGGATAAGGTGATCCTTCACCCCATGCAGAATAATCCTCTGAGCTTTGGCTTCCTTGACCTCATGCAAGTCCAAAGCAATAGGATTTGTTGCCGGAGGTGCCACAACAGAATTGACATAGTTATAAATTTTGTTCTCCTTGAGAACGGCTGACAATCGGACCTTCCATTGCAAGTAGTTGGAAATGCTATCCAACCGATCCTCATATCTAATGCTTGCAACCATATTCCCTGTCACAACTCAAGGAAAAAAATCACACCCTTTTGCCCAAAAATCACACTGCCCACTGTCACTCATAGACAAAGCTCTGATACCATGTAAATTTTTATTGACAAAATTCAACAAATGAAATTTCTATCAAACAGTTAGCAACCTAGAGATAACTGTGTTGCATGAACTTCATAAATGCATAAACCCACATTCAGAAATTACCATAAGCAGAAATACACATTGCTAAGCAAATAGCAGCGGAAATAAACACAGTGGACAACAACCCATAAAACTTAGAAATTTAGGCAAATGCCAGGGAAAACCCCAATGTGGGGAAACCCAACGAGAGAGAGAGATATTATTATTCATCTTCAGGAAAGTACAAAACAACAACAAATACACATTTGCAACCAAGGAAAATACCTCATAGCACCAAAACGGTCCCACCAAATTCTGCCTCGTTTTTCGTGCCAAATCCGTATTGTTGTACGGCCTGCTTCGTACCTCGATTTCCATGCTACCAATCAGCTATACGGACTGTTCTGTATGACCCAGAAACAATAAACAAGATTCTGAAATCTGCCTCAAAAATCGTGCCCAAAACTGCCTCAATATTTGTGCCAAATTTGTACGGTTGTATGGATTGTACACACTGTACATAATTGTACAGACTGTATGGATCCGTATAGTACAGCCTCCCACAACAGAAAAATAACTCGGCCCAAAAACACAGATTTTTTTTCCTTGGGATTTGTGCCTTAGCTCCTTGGAAAACGTGCCCTCTTTGCTGCTCACTTCCCTCCCTCAAGCATACTCAACAAATCTCTCTCAATCTCCTCCCGATGTATTCTCAATATGTCTTGCACACTACTCGATGCATTCTTTTATAGATCTAAAAATGACATTTTCCCTCCAAAGCACTGTTGAATATATCGCCGACATATCGAAAATGTCGGATATGTCGTTGACATTTTCACCCTCCTGAAATTTTGTTAAGAAATTATCGCGACACTTTCAACACATTGAAAGTGTCGCGACACTTTCATCATCTCCCGAGAAATTGCCAATGTGTCGCAAGTCGATGGAATATTTCGGCCCACTGAGAAGACCTGCGGAAAAAAGTGCGCGTGAGGGGTTTTAGAGGCCGTGGGTCCCTTTTCTTTATCATTGTTTCATTTGTGAAGTGTGAGAGAGCTAGAGAGGTGTGAGCAAAGTCATTGTGCATCTATCCAAGGAGGAGAATGCCAAGGATCTTGCTTCCATTAGTGCCAACGAAGAGATCAAGATTTCCAGGTATGATCAAAAACGTTTTTCTTTCATTTGTTTAAAGTTTGAACTTTGTTTTTTAAATTTTTAGAGTTAGGCTAGGGTTTGCAATGTGCCTCTTCTTCTAATTCATCTAGCTCTTATTATTTAACCTTTGCATTATCGTGTGTTTATTTTTTATTTTTTTTTGTGCCATAGGTTTAATATTTTCATCTAAACAAAATGCCGGAGGCATTGGATCCAATGTGGGTGTATGGTGAACCAATGCAACTTCCCAATAGACAAGTATTGGCATGCAATCTTTGCGGCAAAAAGGTTTATGCAGGAATTAGTCGCTTGAAATACCACCTTGCCAAAATCCTTGGGTTTGATGTGGATGCTTGTCCAAAAAGAACCCCTGGAAATTGTGCATATTGCAAACCAATCATTCATTGGTATGGCTAATAAGAGGGATGCAACCGAGGCTCACAAAAAAGAACTTGAACGTTCCATTGCAAATAGATACACTGGAACAAGTGCCTCTGAGGGGGGATCAGTAGTACCACAATCCCACTCCTCAGCCACAGGGCCCTCAACTTCTGCAGCCCCCTTATTAACCTCATCTTACTTTGTGATGAGGTCAACACCTGGTGGGCAACCTTCTATTCAGTCATTGATTAAAAGAAAAGAGACGGAGGAGGCCAACAAGCTTGTGGTCAAATGTTTTCTTTGGAGTGATATACCTTTTAACATTGCCAATAATCCCTTCTACCATTCCATGTTTGAAGTTGCTGCAATTGTTGACCTGGGGTATAGGGGCCCTTCCTTTTAGGATTTGAGAGGGCGTCTCCTTCAAGGGGAAAAGGCCGACTACACAGAAAGATTAGCTCAGCTCAGGGAAACATGGAAGACCATCGGATGCACCGTGATGTTGGATGGGTGGACTGATGGGAAGGGCGGATCAATGCTAAACTTCTTGGTTAATTCTCCCAAGGGGACAATGTTTATCAAAAGTGTTGATGCAAGTGCATATACAAAAGATGCACAATTATTATCTGAGTTGTTGGATGGCTTTATCCGAGAGATAGGCCCGCAGTATGTTGTCCAAGTCATCACGGACAATGCTGCTAATTATGTTGCTGCTGGGAGGATGCTTATGTAGAGGTATCCATCCTTGTAATGGAGTCCTTGTGCCGCCCATTGCATTGAGTTTATGCTAGATGACATGGGAAAACTTCCTTGGATCAAGGAAATCATTGATTCATCTCTGAGTGTGACAATATATATATATATATATATATATATATATAATCACACATATGTTCTTTCACTCATGAGACAATCACAAGGAACAGAGAGTTGGTGCGTCCCGCAATCACACGTTTTTCCACCAGCTTCATTTCTCTTCAGTCGCTCCCCAATAGTATGTTGGACTTACAAATAATGTTTCTTTCTAATGAGTGGGCTGCTTGTGTCTATAGCACCAAACAAGATGGGCAAGCCATAGCCCAACTTGTGGGACATGAGATGAGATTTTGGAGTGGAGTAGGGGAGGTATGTACCATTAGTGAACCTTTGGTGAGGGTTTTTCGATTGGTTGATGGTGAGAAGCTCGCAATGGGCTACTTGTATGAGGCCATGGATAGGGCCAAGGAAGCTATCTACCGATACTATGAGAAGAAGGGGGAGGAAGGAGTCACCGAGAGAGCTCAGATATGGGGTGTGTTTGATGAGCGATGGAATAACACTCTCCATCGTCCCATTCATGCAGCAGGGCTCTACCTCAACCCTATATTTGCTTATGCTTGTGGATTTAATTTTGATGATGAGGTCATTGATGGTTTCCTCTAGTGTGTTCAGAGGATGGTGCTGACTCCAGCTGAACGCTCAAAGATTTCTAGACAGAATGAGATATATAGGATGGCGTCCGGGATGTTGTGCTATGATATGGCTATCCAAGATAGGACCACAAGGATGCCAGGTAAGCTTCAATTTCAAATTTTGTTTATCCCTTTCTATATATTATATATGACCTTTATTACTTGATGGAAATCCAAAATATAATTTGTTGTCTTCCTTTCATTTTATTCATTGTAGATGTCTGGTGGAAACACTATGGTGGAAAGCTCCCAGAGCTGCAGAAACTTGCCATTCGAGTGCTTAGTCAAAATTGCAGTTCTTCAGGGTGTGAGCGCAATTGGAGTGTCTTTGAAAAGATACACTCCAAGAAGCGCAACAGGTTAGAAATGTTAAAAAATGCAATAATCAAAATTTAAATTGTTTATATTTATTTTAATTTTAATTTTTACAATTTAGTATTTAGTATTTGTTATCGCACAGTTTGTAGCTGGGTCAAATGGCTATAAGATAGAGGTCCAAACTGGCGTAACAGGAACCTATCCCACCCAATGTCACCTCGATGGGAAGGTTCTTTCTCTTTAGGGAGGTGAGGCCCAGGGGAGACGTCCCCGGTGACCTGGGGTTTTGAAGAGGCAAAGGTTTAAAAGGACAAAGGTAAAGTTCCCCCTTCACAGATCACCACCGAAGCAGATAGTCCCGGTGAAACAACCAATAATAAAGTGAATCCCCAATGAAGAACACCTGCCTGGAACAAAGCAACAACAAACTAATGTATGCAAGCTATAATTCAATGGGTTAGTACTTCATAAGACTATCTGATATTTAAATAAGCAATTATGGCTATAAATATTGACGAAGTCAATGTTTATCAATATAACAATGCAAATAATATCACTTCCTCAATAGATATTGAAATGACATGGCATTCAATGTAACAAATCAACACAACATCAATTAATGCCTAAATCACCATTCAATTGCCCTTTAAACCCTAAACCACAAAATGTTATTGCACAGTTTGTAGCTGGGTCAAATGGCTATAAGATAGAGGTCCAAATTGGCATAACAGGAACCTATCCCACCCAATGTCACCTCGATGGGAAGGTTCTTTCTCTTTAGGGAGGTGAGGCCCAGGGGAGACGTCCCTGGTGACCTGGGGTTTTGAAGAGGCAAAGGTTTAAAAGGACAAAGGTAAAGTTCCCCCTTCACAGATCACCACCGAAGCAGATAGTCCTGGCTAAACAACCAATAATAAAGTGCATCCCCAATGAAGAACACCTGCCTGAAACAAAGCAAGAGCAAACTAATGTATGCAAGCTATAATTCAATGGGTTAGTACTTCATAAGACTATCTGATATTTAAATAAGCAATTAAGGCTATAAATATTGACGAAGTCAATGTTTATCAATATAGCAATGCAAATAATATCACTTCCTCAATAGATATTGAAATGACATGACATTCAATGTAACAAATCAACACAACAACAATTAATGCCTAAATCACCATTCAATTGCCCTTTAAACAAGACGTTGCTGCATAAAGATGAGATATTCAAGTATGACGTCAGCAACTTAGGGTTAGCAGTTAGTTAGGGTTTCAATTTAGAAAAGATTTTTGAGAGTTGTTTGATCACTTTCACTTCAATGCTGGAGGTCTAAGATCAGTGCCTTTGGGCTAATGGAGTCAATTTAATGGAGGATGCAAGGGTTGAAGGAGGATGACTAAGAACTAGAGGGAAGAGTTTTGAAGTGTTGCTATGGTAGGGCCCCAGAATCAAAACCCTAGGGGAGAGAGGCTCACTCCGGTGTTGCTAAAGTAAGGCCTCGTGCTCTCTCCTCCTTCATGTGTTGCAAAAATGGCTAGCATGAAAGATAAATCAAGACAAGAGAGTGCAATGAGGGAGAGTGTTGCTATAACAAGGCTCTATCATCAAACCCTAGAAGAAAAACGACCCTAGGTGTAGATAACCTAGGCCTGGGACGTCTCCTTGACTTCTGGAAAGTACGACTAGCTCAGGGAGAAGAAGAAATGAGAGTGTAGCTATGGCTAGGCTCTTTCTTCCTCCAATGGCTGAAAATTTCTCTATTAGGGGACATGAGACAAGGACCTACTTGTGTGCTTGTCACATAGGGTTTTGATTCAGCAAATTATAAATGCATGTAAGAAAATAAGACTACAACCATTCAATCAAGAAGTTTTGCAGAAAAATACTTACAATTCATCAATAAATAACCTACTAACCCTAAGTTGTTGACGTCATCTTTGGTTATTTCATCTTTGATGCAACAACGTCTTGTTTTAAGAGCAATTGAATGGTGGTTTAGGCATTAATTGAATAAGGTGTTGATTGGTTACATTGAATGCCACATTGTTCCAATATTTATTGGTGAAGTGTCATATCTTTTTATTGCTATTGATAAACATTGACTTCGTCAACATATATTGCTATATTGCTCATATACATTCATCAGATAGTCTTATGAAGTACTAACCCATTGAAATATAGCTTGCATATATTAGTTTGTTGTTGCTTTGTTCCAAGCAGGCGTTCTTCATTGGGGATTCACTTTATTATTGGTTGTTTAGCCGGGACTATCTGTTTTGGTGGTGACCTGTGAAGGGGGAACTTTACCTTTGTCCTATTATCCTTTAGCCTCTTCAGAACCCCAGGTCATCGGGGACGTCTCCCCTGGGCCTCACCTCCCTAAAGAGAAAGAACCTTCCCATCGTGATGACATTAGGTGGGATAGGTACCTGTTACACCAGTTTGGACCTCCATCTTATAGCCATTTGACCTAGCTACAAACTGTGCGATAACAGTATTTACTATTTATTTACCATCACTAACTATAAATCTCAATGTTCATACAGGTTAGGTATCTAGCGCCTTAATGACTTGGTATATGTCTATTGCAATCTAAGGTTGTGGGTGAAGCAACTTGACAAAGAACCTGACATAGAAGCCATTTCATTGGATAACATTGACACCACCAGTCAGTGGAGGGTGGAGATTCAGGAGCCTAAGATGGAGGCCTCTAAGTGGTTGGAGGAGCATGCAGATAATTTGATGGAGGAGGGGGCAACAAAGGAGGAGGAGGAGGAGGAGAACGATGTTCCACTTCTAGTGGATACAGAGGCCGAGGAGGAGATTGGACTTCCAGTGGATCCAATGCCACCACCACCTCCACGGAGAGTCATTCCTGGAGTTGGACTTGGGTTCGTTGGGACTGGGAGGAGGCAACGCACTTTTCCTTCCACCTCGTCCCCATCACTTACCACCTCAGATGGAGCAGTTGGAGCAGCTGGAGCTTCCGCTCCAAGCTCATCTAGAGTACCTCCACGACCACCTACAGCTTCCAGAGGAAAATTGGTGCCCTTTACCCGTAAAAGGGCTAGAGCAGCACGACCTAGAGGGAATCAATGATTTGGATTCCTATGATCTATCATTTTCATTTTATCATGTACTATTTAGTATCTGGATGCCTCATGATGATTCATCTCATGAGATACATTTATTTTGATCATTTGATGTGATTTTGTATCTACTATCATCCTATCAGGAGCATGTTTCAGAATTTTCAGTTTAGTAACGATATGTGACCACTTGACATCTTATGCATCTTATTTATAGGTTGTATTTTCATATTTATGTAGCAAAGTGTTTATTTGATGTTGTTGTTGCTTTACAAGTTTAATTTTTTTTTAAAAATGAGTGTTTTTGTATTTTTTTGAGGTCTTGCGACATTTTTCGACATATTCCGACATATTCCGCATTTTCCGCCGATGTCGCCGAGAAGTTACATTCCGGAAGCTCGCCGACACTTTCCCCGACACGACATATACAACATTGCTCCAAAGTGCCTTTTCACCTTCCCCAACCCTAAATCCAAAGGCCAAGATTAGATCTTGCCTTTTTCAAGATCAAGGGTCATGATCCATTCCCTCCAAAATGAATCACTTGAAATATTAAAGTGATTTCACTTTATTACATAAGTGCTTTATGAAAATAAAGTCACTTTAAAATTAGAAGGTACAGTTTATTAAAAAGTCACTTTAATAAAAGAACCACTTAAAACAACTTTATAAAAACTATTTCAAAGTTAAGTGCTCGGTAGTGTAAACATTAAGGTAACATCTGCATACAAGTCAAAACATGCGGAGTACCTCCCAAGCTAAAAAGCTAACACTCCCTCTTAGCGAGGGAAGTACACGCTGCCACCACTATCATCTGGTTCCATCACACCGTGCTCTGTAGGAGCTCCCTTTGAACCGGGAGCCATCCTCAACACCTGCACAGAACTCGAACTAGAAGATCTTCTCCTGGAAACATCCTGGAACCCTGAGCTCACTTCATCTTGAGCATTGGTTCGATCAACCTGGCTAAGCCTCATGCCAGTGCTTAGAAGAGACTCGCTCTCTTCTCTCAGAATGCAAGACTGAATCCTTGGCACCACCACAGTCTCAGAAGCCTCCACACGCTCCTCATTCGACGCTGAATCATACACTGAAGGTTGTCCTCTCAATATATACAACCTGTCCACGTGGTTACCAATCAACTGCAGCTCTACCGGGTCCACCCCCTGCTTGTAGATAAAGACATGTTCCCTCTTGAACAATACGCAATATCCTACATCCTCCAAGGCTGTGACTGAGAGCAAGTTAACCCTCAACCCTGGAACAAAGAGAACTCCATCAAGCTCCAAGAGTCCCCCAAACTCGAGTTGGAATCTAACATTCCCAACTCCACGTACAACTTTTCGCCATACCACCTTCATTTACCACTTGTCGGCTAGGACCAATCTCTGTGAAATCTAGGAATACTCGCCAGATTCCCGTCATGTGGTTAGAGTCTCCGCTATCCACAATCCATCTGATATCACCTCCAAATCCTCTGCTGTCGACGCTGGAAACTAGGTTAACCAAAGAAAATTCCTTTTGGTACTTTGAAGCAAAGTCCTCCATGGTTGTTGTAGCAGCTGTCTCAGGCCCCTCTAGTTCCTTCTTCTTCTTCCTGTCAGGACAACGAGAGGCAAGGTGCCCCAACTGGTTACAACAATAGCATATGACTTTACTCTAGTCCCTTTCGGAACTTCCTTTCTTCTTGCTCTTAGCAGTAAGAGCAACATTCTCATCAACTCTGTCTGTCTTCTGTTCACTGCTCTAAGATCTTTCTCGGATCTCCTCTTGAGTGAAATCATCCCACTATCTGCTCCAATCCGGTAGATGCTCACATCCCACCACACACTTCACGAAGACTTCCCATTCTTTGGTGAAGCCATTTAAGGCTATCCTCACCAACTTAGAATCCGTAATGACCTCTCCAACAGCTGCCAGCTCATATTTTACTTGAGCCACCCGGGTAAGATAAGAAGAGACACTCTCCTCCTTCCCCATCTTGGTATCATGCAACTTGGCCTTCAAGGCCATCTTTTGGTTCTCGTTCTTCGCCTCAAACAAGTTTTTAAGTGCATCCCACATTTCTTTGGCAGTTTTTTTCTCAACCAAGTGTGGGATAAGGTGATCCTTCACCCCATCCAGAATAATCCTCTGAGCTTTGGCTTCCTTGACCTCATGCAAGTCCAAAGCAATATGATATGTTGCGGGAGGTGCCACAACAGAGTTGACATAGTTATAAATTTTGTTCTCCTTGAGAACGGCGGACAATCGGACCTTCCATTGCAAGTAGTTGGAAATGTCATCCAACCGATCCTCATATCTAACGGTTGCAACCATATTCCCTGTCACAATTTAAGGAAAACAATCACAACCTTTTGCCCAAAAATCACACAACCCATTGTCACTCAGAGACAAAGCTCTGATACCATGTAGATTTTTAATGATAAAAATCAAGAAATGAAATTTCTGTTAAACACTTAGCAACCTAGAGATAACTGTGTTGCATGAATTTCATAAATGCATAAACCCATATTCAGAAATTACCATAAGCAGAAATACACATTGCTAAGCAAAATAGCAGTGGAAATAAACACAGTGGACAACAACCCATAAAACTCAGAAATTTAGGCAAATGCTAGGGAAAAACCCAATGTGGGGTAACCCAACGAGAGAGAGAGAGAGAGAGAGAGAGAGAGAGAGATTATTATTCAGCTACAGGAAAGTACAAAACAACAGTAAATACACATTTCCAACCAAGGAAAATACCTCACAACACCAAAACAGTCCCACCAAATTCTGCCTCGTTTTCCGTGCCAAATCCGTACTGTTGTATGACATGCTTCGTACCTCGATTTTGTTGGTTATTCTTCATATGAGATATGAAAGATATTTGATATATTATTACAATAATGAGTGTTCCATATATATATAGGGAACATAAGGTGACCATCCATCAAAGGATGCGTCCCTTGAATAATCAATAACTATTTATTATTATCATTTACTTATTATATATGATATTTAATAATCAATAATAATCATATTATTAATTATTATTTTTAGAGAATGTCTTCCCGATGTTGTCTAAACATCAACAGATTTCTGTGCCAAGTGTCAACTGTACAGACTGTTCTGTACGACTCAAAAACAACAAGATTCTGAAATCTGCCTCGAAAATCGTGCCCAAAATTGCCTTGATTTCCGTGCCAAATTCGTACGGCTGTACGGACTGTATGGATCCGTACAGTACGACCTCCCACAGCAGACAAATAACTCGGCCCAAAAATACAATTTTTTTGCCTTGGGATTTGTGCCCTAGCTCCTTAGAAAATGTGTCGTCTTTGCTGCTCACTTTCCTCTCTCAAGCATACTCAAAAAATCTCTCAATCTCCTCCTGATGTAGTCTCAACATGTCTTGCACACTACCCAATGCATTCTTTTATAGATCTGAAAATGACATTTTCCCTCCAAAGTGTCTTTTCACCTTCCCCAACCCTAAATCCAAAGGCCAAGATTAGATCTTGCCTTTTTCAAGATCAAGGGTCATGATCCATTCCCTCCAAAATGAATCACTTGCAATATTAAAGTGATTTCACTTTATTACGTAAGTGCTTTATGAAAATAAAGTCACTTTAAAATTAGCACGTACACTTTATTAAAAAGTCACTTTATTAAAAGAACCACTTAAAACAACTTTATAAAAACTATTACAAAGTTAAGCGCTTGGTAGTGTAAACATTAAGGTAACATCCGCATACAAGACAAAACATGGGGAGTACCTCCCGAGCTAAAAAGATAACATCAACAACAAACTCACTAAAGATGTCGGATGTCCAACGTGGAGGGGAACAAGCCCGAGGTATCCCACATGACTTCACACACTCCCTTTAGTCGGTTTTCCAAGCAAAACAATAGAATCTTTTCGAGATTGTCCTAAGTTAAACTAGATCCACATTGACCAACCCTGGTTCTGATGGGTTCCCCAGATCGAGCTAGGCTCGCAAGGGTTCATAGCATACACTGGGGAGCTGAGGGGATGGGTTTATTTGCCAAATTGAAATTGCATAAAAATAAATGTTTTTTTTTAATTACTATTGTCCACAATGTCCAGCCTCTTTGCAGAGGAGCTGAGGGGACGAGTTTATTTGCTCCAAAATAAATAAAACTTATGAAAAAGAAGCTAAACTAGCAATTAAAATTTACTTTCCCAAATTGAAATCTAAACTAAGTGTTGTAGTGCTTTGTGATGGATTATAAGGTTAATTTTAGCTTATACTTAAATGTGAAAGTTGAATGTATGCTAAAATTGCAAAAAATTGACACAATCACCAAATACCGTTCCCCCTGGGGGGATGAAGAGTAGGAGCTTGTATCCCCGCTAATTTTATTAATGGAATTACAAAGATTTTTTTTGGAGTGACTTGGGACCATTCATTAAGGGGGTCACAAGTGTTTACAAAGTTCACAATGAGTTTATTGAAGAAAGAAGTGCTCTCGGGGGTCCCGAATGCTTCAAATCTGTAAAATTTCGGCAGAGTATCCTTCGATCTGTTCGCAAACCTGCACAAAACAACAAACAAACAATGACAGAAGATGGCCAAAAACACTTTGGATGTGTCTTTGGTTATTAGTATAAAACCCATAAAATTGACTAAGTAAAACTAGTAAAAAATGAGCAAAAGGAACTAAGAAGAGCAAGCTAAAAAACTTATCTACTTAGGGTCTTTGATTGCTGTTTTAAAACAACAATATAAAGGAACTAAATTTTCCAAATATGAAAGTAAAAGACTTTAGAAAAGAACTACCTTTTAACCTCTAAAATTTTTGAAAGGAAAAGCATGCTAGAAGGAGACTTTTTCTATGCTAGATTTAAGCATTAGATGAAACTTGAAAGTGAAATATTAGATCTAGTTTATCTTATGCATGCAAACTTAGATATCAAGAATTTGAATTGAAAAATAGATCTAAGCACTTGCATGCAACAAAGTAACCAAAAAGTAGTAGAGTTTCCTTTGAGAAAGAGAGAAGGAAGAAACTTGTAGCCTTGGAACCCTTGGGCAATAGGGTCTTTAGATGAATTAAGGAGGGACAAAGTCTTTAGATCCTTGAAATTGTGAAGCAACAACCGAATTCCATCACCACTCCAAGCATCGAGAACCTGTAAGCTTTAAAATCTTGCAATAAAATTTGTTAACAAAAATTGGTGTTGTTATCCCGTACCCTAGGGATAACTAAGGAGATTATGTCTCGAGGCCCACAGGTCCTAGACATGGAGTACCGAGAGACATACGACTTGATCTTGGCCCCGTAGGGCCCATCTTTTCTTCAGTGCCTCCCATCCATCAACAACAACAACATCCATCCCACCAGCCTGATCCTGAAGTAGCAGTGGGTCTTGCTCCATGAGGTAATGAGTCTGGGTATCATGGTATGTGTCACTCTGATTTTCGAAGCATTTGAATATGTTGCACTGAAATCTCCTTTATTTTCATAACATTTGGTTGGAAATTATGCTCTTTAACTTGTTCATACTTGGGGGGGGGGTGACATAATGCCCTAGTAAGCTGGTTCCTTTAGGACGAGTTGCCAGTAGGCGGGTCTATGAAAGGTCATCGTCCATTCCTTCCATACTTACCATTTTTCATCATTGTCCCTCTCATGTTCCCCTACCTTGGTTCGGGCATTGGGTTTGCCACACTAGTAAGGGTTGTACCTTATCTTGTGGAAAGAAGGGGCTAAAGGCTTAGAGGGTTAAAGCAACTGACAAAATTTAAAAGGCAAAGCCTTGATGCACATGTTTGGTTAATTTGACTATTGGATGTGATTGACACTGCTATGATCTCTGTGACTTGTTGACCGCCTCTTCAACTAGGGGGTCAACTCCATATACCTTGAAGATATGCATCATCAGATGCAAACATGTCGAAGACTTTTTGGTTCTACAGGGCATTTTTTTGCTCCGGCACATAGTTTTGTAAGCGGGATTACCGCACCCCTGCACGGGTTTATAATGTAATAGGTCTACATGGATCATGTTAGGTCAGTTGCCTTAGGGTTTCTTCATTAGGAGAGTTCCTTTCGCTGAGTGCTTTTTATCCTTAGGAGGTTAATGTGGCCTAACCAGCCGCGTTAATCTCCCTTGAGTTTTTCACTCCCACCAATAAATCCTCCAAAGTGGTGAAAGGCGTTCTAATGAATTCATTCCTAGGTAGCTAGTGTTTAGGAATGTTGTAAATGACCATGTAAGACAGCACGCGAAATTTCGCGGAATTCCGTCAAGTCTAGCTAGGTTTTTTTTAAGGTTCCGAATTAATTAATTAATTAATTCTGGGTATTGAATGTAAAACTTATGTCCCAGGATTTGCAATAGGGGTATTTGTACTCAAAAGAAAGCTAATGATACCCCCTGCAATCGTGGACCAAGTTTCAACTCAGTCGGACAAGTTTTGCTAGGTTGTTTGTCCACTTAGGAGTTTTTCGGGAAAATGGCGGTTTTAATTGCCAAACCCAGAACATGGGAAAATGTAATTTTTTGTAATTTTTAGTCAAATTAAGTGAAGTAAGTGGCAATAAAAGATGAGAAGGACCCCACCTACCTATTCCTACCCTTATAAACCCACATTTAATTAAAATTAAGTTTTAATTAATTCCCCTTATGAGGAATACATCCCTCTTCTCCCACGTAAAGTTAATAACTCAATTAATTAGTGGGTCCCCTCCATACCTCACGCCCTCACCTCATCTTAGCTCACGCTTTGATTGAAGTTTAAATCCCCCTTTTCCCTCACGTAGAGTTTGGACTCTCACTTGATTGAGAGCGTGGGTCCTCCTTCACGTGCCTCACACATCCCTCACGCCTTCCTCTCTTAATCCATGCTTTCTCCCACGTTAAATTAGAAAGTTCTCTTTTTGATTGAGGCGTGGGGCCTCTCCTTACCCACTCATACGACCTACCTCACACACTCTTTCCTCAACTTCACGTGTTCCTCACGTTTTTCCTGTAGACATCTGAAATATTCTAAGTTGCAAAAATTGGGAAAACCCTTCTAGTTTTGGTGTTGGACTTT
>ML815051.1:165449-189417 GCA_009831015.1 Picea engelmannii | reverse complement strand
AGATCCTTCTAGAAGCGGAAGCTTCTATTAGGTCTTCTTACATCCACCTTATTCTATTTTATTGAAAGGTCTTATTAATATTGACCTTTATTACATCCGAATACATTGATCTACCTATGTGCGGGTTAGGACCTTAACAAAGATTGTCTAGCATAACCACCTTAAAATAAAGGTTCAAAAGTGATACTTGGCCAACATGCCACCCAAAAAGGGAACTTCTACACCAAATAAGCCTCCAGACAGTCCTACTTGGACTCTTGATGAAGGTGAAGAAATGCATAGGGACATAAATGATGGCAATACTACATGCATTGAAGAAATGGCGTCCTTACCTAATAGGTAGGCACTTCAAGGTCAAAACAGATCATGATAGTCTAAAATACTTCCTGGAACAAAGACTATCTTTAGAATAACAACAACAATGGGTGACCAAGATATTGGGTTATGATTTTTAAATCATCTATAAAAAAGGGAAGCAAAATATTGTGGCAAATGCACTCTCAAGAAAGGATGGAGATGTTGAAGCCTTTCTCTGTTATATCTCAATCATCCAACCCGATGGGATAATAGAAGCAAGGGATGAATGGAAGAATGACAAAAAAGTGTGGACTCTCATTCAAAGGTTGCAGCAGAATTCCAGTGCATCAGATACATTTACATGGAAAAATGGTTACCTATGGTACAAAGATCGCTTATATTTATGTAAGAACTCCCAACTCAAACAAAAGGTACTATCGGAATTGCACACCTCTCCAATAGGAGGGCACTTGAGATTTTTGAAAACCTACCATAGGATCAAGAAGGAATTTTTGGGAATGGCCTTAAAACTAATGTTCAAAATTTTGTCGTAGAATCTTTGGTTTGCCAAAAAAATAAGGTGGAAAAAATTAAGACCTCAGGTCTTTTGCAACCATTATCCATCCCAAGTCAGCATTGGGAGGAGGTTTCCATGGATTTCATAACAGGGTTACCAAAGTCTGAAGGAAAGAGTGTCATCATGGTGATTATTGATAGACTCACCAAGTACACACACTTTTGTGCACTTTATCATCCCTTCAAAGCTAGTACAGTTGCCACCATAATCATGGAGACAGTTCAAAAGCTACATGGCAGCCCAAAGATTATTCTAAGTGATAGAGATCCCATCTTCACTAGACATTTTTGGACAGAATTATTTTCTTATTTGTGTACTCAATGGGCTCATAGCTCATCCTATCATCCTCGATCTGGTGGACAAACCGAGATAATGAAAAAATGTTTGGAAGGATACCTTCGTTGCTTTGTTTATGATAAACAAACACAATGGTTCAAATGGTTACCCTTGGAAAAATGGTGGTATAACACTTCCTTTCATGCTACAACAAAAATGACACCATTTATGGAACTCTATGGATACCACCCTCCTTCCATCACTTCTTCTCTAAAAGAAAAATCTAAAGTCCAAGCAGTGGAAGATCACATTGAGCATCAACATCAAGTTCTCCAAATCTTAAAGGACAACCTGACCATGGAATAGAATCGCATGAAACAACAAGCAGATCAACATTGTAGTGAAAGTAGTTTTGAAGTAGGGGATTGGGTGTTTTTAAGACTACAACCATACAAACAGATATCCCTTAAGCAAGCCAAGAAGGATAATAAATTATCACCAAATTACTATGGCCCTTATAAGGTGTTGCAAAAGATTGGTACTATCGCATACAAATTGGATTTTCCTGTATCTTCACGAGTACACCCAGTTTCCATAATTGTGTGAATTCTTGAAGTCCCAGCAGAGAGATTTTTTTCCCAACCTATGTTGGAACCCTGGAGAGGAGTGGGAAGACTTAAGGGATTGTGAGCAGTGAAGGGAGATCCCATCCCTACGTTGTGGAGGTTGTGGGAAAGAGAATTGGTGGACTCGAATTAGCTATAGGAATTAAATGTTGAGAGAGGAACATTAGCCAGCCTTAGGGACCATCATCTCTTGTGGATTCAGAACGCCAACTCAAGGATGACTTGTTGTTAAGAACTAAAACAACAAGTCTATGGTTGGATTGCATATTTACTAAAATAAGTGTTCTTATTTGTTGTGTATATTTACATTAAATGTTGATATAGTTGTTGGGCATTTGTACTCTAAGTTATTTTGTTTATTGTTGTTCCTTGCGAGTAGAATGATGCATTTGAAATTATATTTGTGTGATTGAATTTTGTTGTATGTATTTAGTTGTTGTTGTGCACATTTAAAGTAATTGCATTTACGTTTTCAATAAGTATGGGCAATTACATGAGCTTGAATGTCATGTTATGTGTTATTATCGCAACATCTAAAATTGGTATCAATTTTTTTATTAGATCATTTTTAATAGTGGCATGCCCAGCATGGGGTTGTGTGCATTACAGTACTCAAATTCCATTTCTCATAAAGATTGGTAAAGTTTTAAAAAGTATATCATAGCATTGTCTTCATATTTATGGGATTTTTTTTTCTAACATCTCATCTTCCACTTATAGACATGTATGCTCTCACTTCTCTTGAATACTTACAATTTTAAAATATCTATAATGGCTTTGTTAACTAACCACAAATTTAAGTATTTCTCATCAACTTGTCAAGATTAATAAACAATATCACAATATTAAAATTATACTTACAATTTTAAAATATCTATAATGTCATCATTGTTGCCAAAAGTTTAAATGTTTCTCATAAACTTACCAAAATTAAATCTTAATCTTAAAAATTTCATTGTTATTCACATTTACACTACAAACGGGCTGAGAAATATTGCATTGAACTTTTTCTACTCAATGACTCATGCTTCATTTCATTAAAAATACAAACAATGGCCTACTCAATGGCTCATGCTTCATGTCATTACAAATACAAATGAAACAATGGCCAAAGCATTTCATTATGACTATAAAATGAATCAAAAGTTGATCGTTAAATATTGAAATGAACCAAAACTTATAATTAGAGTTAGTTATAATGATGTTATGTTTTTTTTTAAATAAAATGAATCAAAAATTGATCGTTAAATATTGAAATGAACCAAAACTTATAATTAGAGTTAGTTATAATGATGTTATGTTTTTTTTTAAATAAAATATGGAAGTTTTATTTAATATGTTAAAGTTGAACAATAATATGAAAAAATGTGCTTGGTAATATTTTCAAACTTCAATTTTTAACATGAGATGATATCCAATTAAAGATGAGGTATTTGCTCATTTTTTACTTTTAATATAAAAACCAAAATTTTGTTGTTATCCATTATCACTAGATTTCTACACCATTAAAATAGGTGAGAACCTCCCAAGCCATATATAGAGAGTTGGTCACCTAATAAGTGAAAACTTTGTGTTTATGCTCAAAGTCTCACTTATCCCCAAAAATATCTTCACTTAAAATATGAAAAATGGCTTGAAAGTCTTTTTCCGATGCAACAAGCATTTCAATGTACATGAAAATTTTCAAAATAAAATAAAATAAGCTAACTTAATATCCCAACATGAGTCTTTAATGGTAGTTTGCCTACCATTGGCAATCACCCAAAACCAACTTGAAATATATATATATGAGAATGAAATAAGTAAAATGTATTTAAAGGTTACGTCCAAAGTGTCACCTATCCCCCAAAAAATATCCTCATTTGAAATATGAAAAATGGCTTGAATTTCTTTATCATATGCAACAACATAAATTGCAAATATAATAAAGTAAGCTAACTTAATACCTAAGCATGAGACACCAATGATAATTAGACCTTTGACATACCCCAAAACCAACTTGAAGTACATGAAAATGGGACTAGAAAAATGTATATAATAGTTTAAACTACTTTGTTGTTATGCTCGCCTCTCATACATAATGCATTATATTTTTAAAAAGTATGTTCATGGTGTTCTCACAAATGTGTAAATCAAATTACCCTGATTAATCTGAGTGATTGAGTGGAGGATATTTATCCGGTTGATATTACGGTAGTTGTGGGAGGTACTAATTTCCATGTGTAATCTTTGAAGAGATTAGAATATTTCGAGAAGCGAGAGAAACCCTAGATGGTTGAATAAGAACCCTAGAAGAAAAGTCAACTCAAGAGAATATTTAATATTAAGTTATTAGCATCCACGAAAGAGAAGTCGACCCAGTTAGTTAACTTGGAGAAGTATAAATAGAGGGCACTTGAGCTCATTTAGACTCACTCTCACTCACAACATCATAAGGACTAGTGATGCGCATGACCGGAGAGTTGCAGTTGTTGCAGTAGTGACTTGGTTTTTGGATTATGGTTTGGTTTCTCTGCTTGGTGCGCTAGCTTTGGAGAGAGGTACGCTACCTTCATTGGCTATTGGTTCTAGTGATTACTTCTAGAATTATTCTATCTATCAACTTTAAGGTGCTCAGGGATGGCACTATGCCTATGGTTGGGTGACAATATTGAGATAATGTCTATGGTGAAAATGATCACACCTTAACAGGTTATGGGCCCACACTAAATTCATATAGTCTAACCATTGGAAGGTAGATTGGGAGATTTTTTGCTCGTTGTAGCACCAGTTGCAGTTGCAATCATAGTTTTGTTGCAGCAACGAAACCCTAACCCTCTTATTGAGGCACCTTAAGTGAAGCCTTTGACCTAATTCCTAGATATTCTAGTGTGACTTAGCCTAGCACACCTCCTGGTACTCTCATCTAGCCAAGGGGTCAAGGTTGAGTTTTTGGTCAAAGTCAAAGGTTGACCAAGTCAAAATCAAAGTCAACACATCCATGACTTACTCTATGAAGTCAAAAAACAAGTTAGAAGGGGCTTCAAACTTCATAGCATGGAAGACAAAGATTGACCTCATCCTTGACAAGAATAAAGTTCTAAATATCGTGAAAGGAAAGATCATGGAACGATTGGCCCTTGACCAAGTTTTGAGGAATACTTGGTCATATTTGACTGTTTTTGGGACTTCGACAGCCTGTCAAAGATGAAGCGCCAAACGAAGCGAAGATTATGGAAGATAGACCTCCTTTTTGGGTTTTGGGTTAATGTAATGGGAAAGGGATGTCGGCCCATGGGTTTACCTATGCTTAGGCCCACTTTTGTAATGTATAAATAGAAGGATAGGCAATTTAAGAAGTAGTAGATGTGATTTCTTAGTGCAATTGGTAGTGTATCTATGTGATATTGAATAAGTACTATGTGCAAACTGTGTAAGGCTTGCAATGCTAAGTGCAAGTTACTGTGCGGCTGATATAGAAAGCTAAGTGTTGTAATGCAAGGAAGAAGGATCTAGCGAGATGCGCAAATCTTTTGTCCTATGCGAAGAAGGGTTTTGGAGGCTTTGTGCTTGTAACAGCTTGAAGACGATAATAAAGAAGAAGATCTTGTGGACGTAGCCCCAAGGGGGGGGTGAACCACGTAAATCTGTGTGTTATGCTATGTGATTTGGTTCAATGTGTTTATATTTGCTTATGCTATGTGCTTTGATATATCCACTTATGCTCTGTGCTTCTTAGATATATATGATTGTTAGATCTTATGTGTATGAGGATGCTTAGTGCTGATCTACTGGATCTTATCTGGGTTACTATAGTTAAGTGTTGAAATACTGTAAATCTGAGTATTCACCGCGAAGCTCTGTGTTGTCTGCAAAGTATAATAAGGGTTGAATATTGATTAATGATCAATGTTAAGTGCTCTGTAAATGATATAATCACAGATCTGTGTCCCAGCTAAGGTTGCAGACACCTGAATCTTGCAACCACCCCTGCCTCTACCCCAGGCGAGACTTCATCTTCTTCGCAGGTGTTGCCGAAAGGGCAGATAGTTATGGATTTGTTGGTGTGCTCTTGAGCATTGAACCCTAGGTGTGTCCCTATGCCAACAAATGGTTCCATTGTCGGGACCTGAAACTGTGATTGTTGGGAACTGAGGAAGAAGAAACTTTGTGCAAAAGAAAGCTCTGTGCGTAGATCTGTTGCCCTAGTGTGCAGCTTTTTACTTGACCTGTGAAGCTTTGTGCCAAGAATAAGGTTAGATCTGAAGAGAGAAAGATCAGATCTGAAGAAAAGAAGCGAGATCTAAATGCTATGTGCGCTAAGAAAGTAAAAGTGGAAATTTCTGAAAGAAAGAGGTCAAATCTGTTAAAATAATGTAACTGCGAAGAGTATTCTTATTATTATTTTTATTTTATTCATAGGATTAATCCCCATTGTGGATTAATCATGTCGGTAATTGTATTAGGACCAAATCCCCTTTTGCGGATTGGTCAACGGACAATTGTAATAGGCAAAATAAGAAGTCGGCCCCAGCAGTTATTATTCATACCAAGAATTAAATTAAAGGTGGGTTTACCCACCCAGAGTGAGAGGTCGAACCTGCCAGTGAAGCCCCTTCACACATGCCAATCTTGTATATATAGGGAGGCTAGCAGCTCACTTTAACACACACTCACTTTCTCATTCTCTTATGAGGCAAGCTGCAATTACCAATTGGAGAGAGGGAGAAGAGTGGTGCATCTTTTGGAGAGGACTATCTATATTGGTTTGAGTTATCTCTTGAACATTGTATTGGCAATTTATGATAAGGAAGTTTTTGTTGGGTTTTCTTCCCCTAGACGGTTTCCCAGGATAAATGTTGTGTCTCTTGTGAATGTGTATTTCTCAGTGATCTTGTTCTTATGTTGCTCTTATCTATTGAAATGCAAATAACTATAATAATGGCATAAACATTAACATGGTATCAGAGCCAACCTGAAGGAAGCATATTTCGCAAGAGAAAAACGTCATTGTTGCAGTACCTGCAAATTAGGGTTTTTCAAAAGTGAATCTTTTTAGCCCTAAAACCACCTAGAAAGTTGCGCCCTCCCCCAAGGATCATTTTGGCACTTAGAGTGCACCTTTTCAATGGCTATATCTCCCAGAAAGTGAAACCCTAGTTTCACAAAGTACCAGAAAACCAGAGTACCAGAAGTACCAGAAAACGAGAAGCACTAGTCCAGAAATTCGCAGATCAGATTTGAAGGGGTCAAAGTTGGATTTTCGAAATTCTGACTGCACCAGCTAACTCACCTCAGCTCAATGCATCTATCCCCTGGATCAGAATTTCAAAATTCGAAGTTTGAAAATTTAGGGTTTCCTCATAAAACCCTAAGTTGCAGTTGCAGCACCAGTTGTTGTTGCAGTTGTAGAACCAGTTGCAATCACCCTTGAAGTTTTTGGTAATGATTACCGCTGCTACCAGATGGAGCCACTACCTACAAATGCTATCAGAGGTATGTACTTACATATGTTTAATGGTTAAACCCTAAAGAGTATTTGCAAGAGAAGGGATCTCTTTCCATAGATCCAGAAGGATCTCAAGATCCAACACATTCATAGGAATGAGGCAACCCAGGTGTGACTATTCTAATATACATCTATTTTTCATGACATTATCAGTGTTGCATGTTGAATCTATGATCAAATTATTAGAATAATTGAAAGTTGATCATAGATCTTATCCTCTAACCTAACCTTTTGTCAAGTTAGTGTATTGTCTTAGTACAGAAAATAGGTTGAATAAAGCACTCGTCACTTGAGTGAAGGAGACCTGGAAGAAAAGCAAGCACTCACTTTTGAGGACAAGGCTCTAGGTTTGATTAATCAATATTCAAAGGTACACATGACAAGCTGATGACTTTAGTTGAGATAGCAATCGTCGTAAAGTATTATACTTGATAGCATGTGAGAATATAGAAGTATATGTTTTTCCTGATACAACTAACATCTCCTCTAGGAGAAACCTTGTGTATTAGTTTCAGATTGCCATGGAAGAATGCTTGGTCACAACACTATGAGAGTGTTGACCTCATTTCGTATCATATTCCTTACCTTTAATCTTTGCTTCAGATAAATTATAAGTGATAGCTCTAAAGGAGATATTGTGATGATTGTTCGTGCTATTTCTTTATATTATCATAAGGATATTATTCTTGCTTGTTGTTTTGTTGACCTTGCTCCAGGTCACATGAGGAAGCTATAGCGAAGGTTGCAGAAGGAAACATGCTAAAGGAGAGATCATAAATGAAGCAATCATCAGTGGAAAAGAAGAAGGTGGGTCACTTAGAAGCTGCCATGACCCACGCTATTGAAGAATCCATGTGAACTCTAGAAGATTAGCTCACATCAACTACAAGGCGCTACCATGCATATGCAAATATGTCACAAGAACTCAAGGTTGATCAAGAAGGCATATGAAATGGATGTGCGCAAGGGAAGAATATCAAGAACCCTTTTCCAAAGAGGGGCAGCAAAGCAGAAAGAGTATTGGAACTCATTCATTCAGACGTGTGTGGCCCAATGCCATCATCCTCCATTAATGGGTATGTATACTATGTATCATTCATTAATGATTATTCTCGTAAAAGACCTGGATATATTTGAAGTGTTCAAGAAGATAATGGAGGATAATATACCTCAAAAGAGTTCGTGAATATCTGCAAAGATGTTGGGATCAAGATCCCCAACAAAACGGTGTATCTAAACGGAAGAACATAACCATACTGGAAGCTGTGAAGACTATGATCCATGATCAAGATCTTCCTATGTGGTTATGGGAAAAAACAACAATGATAGTTGTTTATGTGCAGAACCGATTATCCCATAGCACACTTGGGCTCAAGACACCGGAAGAGATGTTCACCGGAAAGAAGCCATAGGTAAGACATCTCAAAATATTTGGTTGTCCAGTGTTTATTCATATACCGAAAGAGAAAAGAAACAAATTGGAACCCTCTGAAAAGAAGGGAATATTTTTGAGATACTGTGAGATCTCCAAGGCCTTTAGAATCTACATACCTGGTCATCGCCACATTGAGATCAGCAGGGACGTGACCTTTGATGAAGAAGCATCATTTAAGAAGATGCCATCTTAAAGAAGTATATGAAGAGGAACCTTTAATTCCCATGATTGCAAAATCCATGAGGGAATTTCCCAGAGCTGCAGAACCAGAGGGGGAAGTCGTAACTTCCCCTGATGAGGAGACTCCTGAAGATCGTGATATAAAAGAAGTTCAAGAACCTCCTCAAATGACCTTCTCCCATAAAAGAAAGCCTACTTGGGCAAGAGAGCTTATTCAAGATGGAGAGAAGTATGGTGTTCCAGAAGGAACCTCGAGACAGGTGAAAAGACCAAAGCCATTCTCAAGTGATATGGCTTTGATGTGAAATCTACTAGATGAAGAGCCTACCTGCTTTGAAGAAGCCATTCAAAATAAGGAATGGGTAGATGTCATGACAGGGGAATACCAATCCATAATGAAGAATGAAGTATGGGAAATAGTTCCCATATCGAAGAATAAAGATGGAGTATCCTACAGATGGCTCTTCAAAATAAAACATGTTGCTAATGGAAGTATTGAGAAGGATAAAGAAAGATTTGTCACTCGTGGCTTTTCCCAGAAGGAAGGCATTGACTATGAAGAGACATTCTCTCATGTAGATAGATACACTTCGATCAGGACCATCATAGTTCTTGCAGCTGAGATGAAATTGAAGTTGCACTAGATGGACGTGAAGACAGCTTTCCTGAATGGTGTTATCGAAGAGGAAGTGTATATAGAGAAACCTCAAGAATTTGAGGTAGAAGACATGAATTCTCATGTCTGCAGATTGAAGAAAGCCTTATACATATTGAAGCAAGCTCCCAGAGCTTGGTATGGTTGTATAGACAGTTTCTTGACGAGATTAGGCTTTACCAAGAGTAATGAAGACTCAAATCTCTACTTCAAAATTATGGATAATGAACCAGTAATATTACTACTGTATGTGGATGACTTATTCTTAACTGGACAAGAAAATCTCATAGTTTAATGTAAACAGATACTTGCTGCAGAATTTGAAATGAAAGACCTTGGCCTAATGCATTACTTCTTAGGTCTTGAGGTATGGCAGAGTCCAGAAAGGATCTTCCTTAACCAAGGAAAGTACACAATCGAAATCTTAAAGAGATTCGACATGATAGAATGTAAGTCCATGAATACACCCATGGAAGCAAAGATGAAGTTGTTGGTCGATACTTTGTCACACTTGATAGATGCCACATTGTACAGACAGATTATTGGATTATTGATGTACCTGATGAACACCAGACCAAACATTTGTTTTGTAGTGAGCACCTTGAGTCAGTTTCTGGTAGAGCCCAGACGTGTTCACCTAGTGGCTGAAAAACATGTGATGAGGTACCTTAAAGGTACAATGGATTATGGTCTCAGCTATGATGGAGATCATGACTTCACATTGAGTGGACATACTGATGCATATTGGGTAGGAAGCGTTGCTGACAGAAAAAGAACTTTCGTTTGTTGTTTCAGTTTGCGATTAGCCATGATCTCGTGGCAAAGTAGGAAGCAATCCAATATTGCTCTCAGCACAGCGGAAGCAGAGTACATTGCCGCATGTTCTACTAGATGCGAAGCTATATGGCTTCAAAAAATTTTGACTGGCCTATTTGACTTGGAGATGAGAGAAACCATGATTCTATGTGACAACCAAAGCTGCATAAAGATGACAGAGAATCCTGTATTCCATGACAGGTCGAAGCACATAGAGATACGCTATAATTTCATCCGTGACATGGTACAGAGAGGAGCCTTGAAGCTCTAGTACATTAGCATGGATGAACAGGTTGCTGACGTGTTGACCAAACCTCTATCTTCTATAAAGTTTGAACACTTTTGAGATAAGCTTGGTATAGTCTGAAAGGACCCTCCCTGAAAGGGGGAGTATATATATTTATTCCTTGCTTTTGACCTCGCTGTTATACGCAAAGCAAGATGAGTCATTACTTCTGACCTCCCTGTTAGACGTAAAGCATGACGTTGTGTGTTCCTTGCTTCTGACCTCACTGTTAGACGTAAAGAAAGATGATTCATTGCTTCTGACTTTGTTGTTAGACGTAAAGCATGACGTTGTGTGTTCCTTTCTTTTGACCTCGTTGTTAGATGTAAAGCAAGATGAGTCATTGCTTTTGACCTCGTTATTAGACGTAAAGCATGATGTTGTGTGTTCCTTGCTTCTGACCTCGTTGTTAGACGTAAAGCAAGATGATTTATTGCTTCTAACCTCGTTGTTAGATGTAAAGCATGATGTTGTGTGTTCTTTGCTTTTGACCTCGCTGTTAGACGTAAAGCAAGATGATTCCTCGCTTCTAACCTCGTTGTTAGATGTAAAGAGAGATGTTGATGTGTTTCTTGATTCTGGCCTCGTTGTTAGACGTAAAGCAGGATGATTCCTCGCTTCTGACCTCATTGTTAGATGTAAAGATAGATGTTGATGTGTTCCTTGCTTCTGACCTCGTTGTTAGACGTAAAGAAAGATGATTCCTCGCTTCTGACCTAGCTATTAGACGTAAAGCGAGATGATGATGTGTTCCTTGCTTCTAACCTAGTTGTTAAACGTAAAGCAAGATGATTCCTTGCTTATGACCTCATTGTTAGATGTAAAGCAAGATGTGACTGATACTGAGCTACCAGCTTAACCACTGTGACATTGATCCAGTGTAGTACTATGATGTGCCAGCCTAGTGTTGTGATGAGGTATAATTTTTACTGATACATTTTGATGCAGATGATGATGGAATTCTTTCGAGAATGATGATGTTGCCGATGAATAAAACTTTCAATGACTCGTAAATTTTCCAGCCAATGTTTCAATATGATATTGACGATATTTTCCTCCTGATGACACTGATGATGCAAACCTCTCTCTCCTGATGTTGTTGAAGAAAACCCTTCTTGTTAAGGGGGAGTGTTAAAATAATGTAACTGCGAAGAGTATTCTTATTATTATTGTTATTTTATTCATAGGCTTAATCCCCATTGTGGATTAATCATGTCGGTAATTTTATTAGGACCAAATCCCCTTTTGCGAATTGGTCAACAAACAATTGTAATAGGCAGAATAAGAAGCTGACCCTAGCAGTTATTATTGATACCCAGAATTAAATTAAAGGTGGGTTTACCCACCCAGAGTGAGAGGTTGGCCCTGCCAGTGAAGCCCCTTCACACATGCCAGACTTGTATATATAGGGAGGCTAGCGCCTCACTTTAACACACACTCACTTGCTCATTCTCTTATGAGGCGAGCTGCAATTACCAGTTGGAGAGAGGAAGAAGAGTGGTGCATCTTTTGGAGAGGACTATCTATATTGGTTTGAGTTATCTCTTGAACATTGTATTGGCAATTTATGATAAGGAAGTTTTTGTTGGGTTTTCTTCCCCTAAAGGGTTTCCCAGGATAAATGTTGTGTCTCTTGTGAATGTGTATTTATCAGTGATTTTGTTCTTATGTTGCTCTTATCTATTGAAATGCAAAGAACTATAATAATGGCATAAACATTAACAAGATCTGCAGAAAAGAGGTAAGATATGTAAGCTATGTGCTCTAATAAAAGTAAGAATAGTTAAAATTTCTTAGATCTGGAAGCTTTGTGCTCTGTAGAAGTAAAATAAGTGAAATTTTTTGTTTCTAGAGTATGGATCTAGGTATGTTTGATAGATTATGGCCTAGCTTAAAAACTCGGGCATTAATAGATGAAAGAAAGTTTGATATGAATAGATCTGATAAGTATAATTATAGATATGTTATACCTGTGCCTAGAAAGAATGTATGGACTAACAAATGGATGCAGGATCTTAGAAAGAATTTTTTGCAGGCTAGCTACCATGATCCTGGTGCGCAGTACAGAAGAAGTTTGGGATCATTTAAGAGAAAAAGAGGATTGACCCTATGTTACAGTTGCAAAAAAACAGGCCATCTAGCTAAGGAATGCCCTGGTGGAAAACCCAGTTGTCTCTATTGCAAACCTTTGGACCATGAAGTATTGGATTGCCCTAAAATGATTTCCAAGCTTGAAAGAATGAATCCGCATAAAGAAAACCCTAAGACAGCCCAAAAAATAGCAGAACCCCAGAAAGAATCAGAAAAAGTATTAATACAGATGAAAGAAACTTTGAATGGGCATAAAGACGTCAGTTTATCAGAAATTTTCAAAGAAAAAGAGCAAATCGAAGTAAGAATAGGAGACTTCGACATAGACTGTGTTCTGGATGAGGAAACACGGGTGAATATTATGACAGAACAAACTTGGGAAACCCTAGGAAAACCTGCTATGATTCCTTCATTAGGAGGAATAAGCTTGTTTAAAGGAAAATTGGTAACCCTATGTGGAAGGATTACCCAGATATCTCTGAGCATCAATGGAACATCGATAGAGGAAAAATTTGAAGTTATCAAGTTTATTGAGAACAGCACCCCATTTCTAGCTTTGTTAGGCAAAACCTGGATTGAGAAAGACCATATCCGAAGAAATGAAGAAAAGGAAACCCTAGAAAAGAAGAAGCAAGACCTAATAGATTTTATGACTAGAAAGATCACCTACTTGATGGAAGAACAGGGTAACAGATAGAAGCTATTTGACACGAGGGACTTGGATGTCAAAGTTGTAAGAACACTAGAAGAACCAGAGAGGATTGAAATGAATTTTCTAGATGATGAAGAAGTATTTCCCTTGAATATGAAGAACGAATATCGACAGCGCAAAGTGACTATGTCTAAAGAGGATAAGAAACATAATGGGAAAAGGATCACCTAGACGAAGCTCACTAGGAAAAAGGATAGAAAGCTAAGTAAGAAGGAAGCCCAAATCGAAACACTACAGAAGGTTCTAGAAGGAGCCCCACAGAAGGAAAAATTGCAGCATTTGAGCTTCATCGAGATAGCAGAGCAGCAACATAGGGCACTTCGTCATGGCGAAGCAATATAGTCATTGGAAGCCGATATAAATGTTTGACTGCTACTTTGAATGGGTTGGAAAAGCATTGATGGCTCACTACCAGACCATTAGACTGTGACATAATGGACAAAACAAGATTTAATGAAGCTTTATACCCGTTGTAAGCAAATCGTTACTAAAATTACTATATATCCCGTTGCACCATGACTGAAGAACACTTTTTCCAATTGAGAATCTTGACCTCGCAACCTTGATTAAGATTGTCCAATGATCATTACGACCTTACCTTCTACCCTATTACAGTACCTATGCTACTTTGAGAACCCAAGATATTGATCATGATCATATATGTTCGACGAATTTAGTGCAGCTCAAGAATCTATAAGAGAGGTACTCGCTAGCCTCAGAGTCGAGAGAGTCATGTCAGAGAGAGGATTGTCTACAGGTTTACAGGCATCATCGACGAGAGGAGTGCAAGCCTCCTCGTCGACTTCTCGAGCAGGAACATCTCGAGCCGATGCAGAAAGAAGGACCAAACATAAAGACAATCTGCCCAACGCAAATTTGGTTCCATCCATCCTACTTGCTTACATACCACCTCTGAGCAGTGTTATCAACAGAGACAGTGTTCCTAAAGACTTTGAGTACACTCTAGTCACCGCGTACCTGCCAAGAGGGGTACGCGCAGTTTACGTAGATCATGACAAGGTTGCAGCATTGAATTTTAGTGACTTCAACCTGGGTGACCGGAAGGTTTATGGCATGCTTGCTCCTTATAAATATTTGATGAAAACAAAGGGAAATAATTTGAATATCATCCCTCAGCAATGGACGATGGACCTTGCGTAGTCTACTATGCTCAACGTTATGAAGATACCGCACTTCATCAGACATCAGGAGGTGAATACTTGTGTAAAGTTATTGTTGGCAAGTTACCATGGAGGATACTTATGGTTGAACCGTCGCATAACATTTGATCCATCATTGATCATCCGGATCACCAGGCTTAGCATGCAAGGCCCTGATCCCCATGATTACTATCCTGGAAAGACTGTGGATTGTGTTCTCACTCAGAAGATCAAAAAAGCCTATGGCGATGTTGAGAAAGGTGTGCAAGGCTACAAAGTTGCTTCTATTGAAAGTGGTGCAGTGTGCCTCGCCTTTCAACTGATCACAAGGAAGTTGGTATGCAAGAATCGACCTGCGCAAGTATTCGGCTTTGTAGTCGACCTTGAAGAGAAGTGTGCAGAGGGACTACAGATGAACTGGGTGAAGTACCTGGTGAATCAACTAGAGATTGACTGCAGAGAAGGCCAGGATCAGGGGCATGATTCCATTTTACCTGGCTCTTAATACTTATAGCTTTCATTGCATGGGAGCTACCGGAAGGTGCAACCTTCCTAGACATCAACCCCTTCAAACAATTGGCCGCGAAGTTCAGTACATTGTGGTACTCAAACGATATGAACAAGAAGTGGCATTCAAATACCATTTTCCATACCTACTACACCCAGTTGAAGCTCGCCATCCAGTTCGAGCTGCACATGACCATGAATACTTTACATAGGTTTCAACCCTTGATGAAGTTCAGCGTGGACCACCATTTCATATATATTACAGCACGTGTTGATGAGCACAAGGAACAGCTTCAATCTTATTATACACTGACAGAAGATGACCTAGAGGAGATCACCAAGGAATGGTCGGTGGACCTCCTTATCTCAGTAGACCCCGCAGAAATGTCCGACATCGACAACCCATAAGTTATGCAGAATACACCTGAGCCCAGTAAGACAAAGAAAACAAAGCAAACAAAGAAGGATGAGGAAATCCAGGATGTAGACAACAGATTTGTAAGAACCGCATCCACTACACCAAAGCAAGGAGGTAATGGCAAAGACTTAAAGGAAGTCGAACAGAGGCCAGGAGATGAAGTAGAGATCATAAAGAAAAGGAAGGGTTCGCCTCTAAAACCTCCCTCCCTGAAGAAATCAAAAGCACCCATGACTAAGCTGAAGACCACGCTCACTCCAGATGACTTCAATTTTCTCATTGCATCTATGAATGAACCCATAGAAGAGATAACAGAAAAGAAGGAAGCTAAGCAAGAGACAATGTACAATAGAATCGAGATCAAGCTCCAAGGAGTAAAGAAAGCTCTCCATTCTAGCCGTGCAGTCTCCTCTGCGGCCCTGCCAGAAGGAAAAACAAAAGAGGGAGATGAACCATTTCAACTCCACAAGATTGTTGACATAGTCAAAGTACGCATTCGAAAGGCACAGGAAGAAACAGTGCATGCCACCCAGGCCTTAAAGAAATCACAGGAGGAAATCATCGAGCAACATCGAGCTGCGCAACAAGAGAAGGATGCTATCCAAGAAAAATTTGAACAAGATAGAGAGAAGATCCAAAAAGAGAAAGAGCAGTTTCTTGTGAAGCAGATTGGGATTGAAGAAGCAGTCAACAGAGCATTTCTCTCTGTGACCAGCTTAGAATAGAAGGCAGAAGAACCCATAGAATGCCAAGTGATGAAGCTTTCTGAAGTTATTCAACAACTTCAACAAAGAGTATTGGACTTAGAGCTTCAAACCATACCACAAACCCCACAAGAAGTGCGCGACCAGCGAGAAATAACTGCCCGGAGCACCGTAGAAAGGATTAAAGCACTCACTGAGGAATGCAAATAATTAAGTAGTAGAAGTGCGCAGATCTATGAGAACCTAACTGAGAACCTAGAATTGCATAAATTGGAGTCGCAGCTCCAAGAGGAGAAGTATGAAGCCGAAAAGTTACTGGTGCAATTGAAGGCCCTATCACCCGTAGAGAGAATGAAGAGGTTTCCAGAGAAACGCATAGCCCAACAGCATATTCACATGCTTCAAAGTAAAGTAATGGAAGTCTCTCAATGACTTCAACCAGTGGAAGAAAAGGCATGCCAATTGTTCACTAAAGTTGAAAGCCAAGGAGTAGAACTTGAACAGGTTGTGAATATAGTAGAATAGTGCCTAGAAGGGTTGGTGAACGAGGCACTCATCCAAGATTTTTCCAAGCAAGAGGCAGTAGAAATGCGGCAGGTCAAAGCAGCTCGATCCAAGCTTGAGGAATTCGAATCAAAATTGGTCAGACCTGAGTGACTCGGGACAAGTCACAAGTGAGCGTTGGGGGCATGTTGGGCCTTGACCAAGTTTTGAGGAATACTTTGTCATATTTGACCATTTTTGGGACTTTGACAGCCTGTCAAAGATGAAGCGCCAAGCGAAGCAGAGATTGCGGAAGATAGACCTCATTTTTGGGTCCTTTTTGGGTTTTGGGTTAATGTAATGGGAAAGGGATGTCGGCCCGTGGGTTTATCGTACACTTAGGCCTACTTTTGTAATGTATAAATAGAAGGATAGTCAATGTAAGAAGTAGTATATGTGATTGCTTAGTGCAATTGGTAGTGCATCTATGTGATGTTGAATAAGTTCTCTGTGCGAACTGTGTAAGGCTTGCAAGGCCAAGTGCAAGTTACTGTGTGGTTGATATAGAAATCTAATTATTGTAACGCAAGGAAGAAGGATCTAGAGAGCTGTGTAGATATTCTATCATATGCGAAGAAGGGTTTTGGAGGCTTTGTGATTGTAATAGCTTGAAGACGATAATAAAGAAGAAGATCTTGTGGACATAGCCCTGGGGGGGGTGAACCACGTAAATCTGTGTGTTATGCTATGTGATTTGGTTCAATGTGTTTATCTTTGATTATGTTATGTGTTTTGATATATCCACTTATGCTTTGTGCTTCTTAAGTATATATGATTGTTATATCTGATGTGTATGAGAATGCTTAGTGTTGATCTATTGGATCTGATCTGGGTTACTATGGTTAAGTGTTGAAATATTGTAAATCTGAGTATTCACCGCAAAGCTCTGTGCTATCTGCGAAGTATAATAAGGGTTGAATATTGATGAATGATCGATGCTAAGTGCTCTATAAATGATATAATGATAGATCTGTGTCCCAGCTAAGGTTGCAGACACCTGAGTCTTGCAACCACCCATGCCTCTACCTCGGATGAGACTTCATCTGCTTCGCAGGTATTGCCGAAAGGGTCGGTAGTTAGGGATTTGTTGGTGCGCTCTTGAGTGTTGAACCCTGGGTTTGCCCCTGTGCCAACAGGAACCACAGTTTGAGGTAAGAAAATAAAGACACCATCCATGAGCTGCCAAAGATTAAGAACCTTCAAAGAAGGCCAAACATGATGAAGCAAATTTGTTCTACTACTCAGCTCTTACCGGATCTAGTGAAGATGACATATGGTTGATCGATAGTGGAGCTTCAAGGCATATGGCAGGTGACCGTAAAAATCAAGGATGACAGAAAAGGAAACACCTCATAAATTGGAGCTTGGAGACAAGAACTCTTATGCAGTCAAGGGAATTGGACAAACTACTATCAAGATGGAATTGGGTAATTTTATTCATCTCGGTAATGTCTTAAATGTTCCTAGTTTGAAAAAGAATGTAGTATCTATTTATTGTTTGGAAGAAAAAGAAGATAGAGTAGCTTTTGTAGAAGGTATGCTCACCCTAGTGAGTTATGGCATAGAAGGTATGCTCACCTTCATTATCAAGCATTGTCGTCTCTAAAACAGATGGTTGTAGGCATACCAAAATTACAATTTGTGCATGAAGGCTTTGCAAAGGATGTGCACTTGGGAAGAATATTAAGAAACGATTCCCAAGCAGTGAGAATAGATCCAAAGAGATATTAGACCTAATACATTCATATGAATGTGGTATTATGCGAGTGAAGTCTCTAGGAGGCTCTCTTTACTATGTGACGTTCATAGATGACTTCTCAAGAAAGACCTGGTTGTCTCTGTTAAAGACTAAGGATGAAGTATTTAGAAAATTCCAAGAATTCAAGGTTGAAGTAGAGAACCTAAAAGATAAAAATATCAAGATAATAAGATCTGGTAATGGAGGATAATACAAATCCTAGGAGCTCGTTTCCTTTTGCAAAGAAACCGAGATTAGGAGGGAGCTTGTTGTCCCTCACAATCCTCAAAAAAATGGTGTGGATGAAAGAAAGAACATAACTATTGAAGAATGAGTCAAGGCAATGATGCATGACCAAAATTTATATATGTTCCTATGGGGAGAAGCATCTATGAAAGTTGTTTATGTTCATAACAGAAGTCCACATCGTATATAGAAGAACGTGACTCCAGAAAAATCCTTCTCCGGAAAGAATCCAAGTGTTGAACACTTGAGAATATTTGGATGTCCTATCTATATTCATGTTCCCAAGGATAAGAGAAAGAAGTTGGAACCTTCAAGAAAGAAAGGTATATTCGTTGGATATAGTGAACCGTCAAAATCATATAGAATCTATGTTCCAGGTCAGCAGAAGGTTGAAATCCGAAGAGACGTAAATTTTGATGAAAGGATTGCATTTAATAAATATATATAAGATTCCAAAGACTCCAACGAAGAAGAGGAACATGAGGACACCAAAGAAGATAGCACATGTTCTCCAAAACACCCCAGTGAACCACATGAACCTGTGGAACTCGTTATTGCACCTAAGACTAGAAAGAGACCAGCATGGATTGAATCCACCTTGCACGAATCAAAAAAGCATAAAGCTCCAATGGAACCTTCATAAAAATAAAGAAACTCAAAAGGTTTTCCAGTTATGTGGAACTCATGACAAGTGTTGTTAATGCAGAACCTTCCACCTTTGATGAAGAAGTCAAGTAGAAAGAATGGAAGGAGGCCATGATCGAAGAATATTCGAAAAATGATGTATGGGAAATGTTAGCGTCAGAAGTCACTCCTGGATTGCTTGTAGGAGCAGAGCCCAACTCCCATCAGTTTTATGTCATGATTTGTTTGTAAAGGGTGATCAAATGGAGATAATGGCTCTAGGAGGTATCACTCTAACTCAGGGACTAAGTCTGGTACATAAAGAACAGAGGAGCTCTAAAATCCTAATTTCAGCCAGTGGGTTGATCTAAGGATGAACAGGTGGAAGACTTAGGAGAAAGTGAACAAACAGCTCTGGGCATCAGGCTTGCAGCGGTTTATAGAGGAAAAACTCTGAAAACAAGATCCTCCTGGTTCAGGGCTTCAAGAAACTGAAAGAGGACTTGACTGGATCCTCCAATTCCAAGTCGTTCAGCGTTAAGGAAATCACAGGGACTGATTAGAGGCTCCGTAACCATTACAGTGATCCATTACAACATCATCCTATAATAGTTACAGCTCAACTGGATCCTCCAACTCCGAGCTGCTCCAACACAGTGTAAACAAAGACATCATAGAAACTGGCATTCATAAGGCAAGAAGTCTCCAAAGTTCATACATAACCAGAATAACAATGCTTCATTAAAACTTTACAACCAGGGAGCTCTGCTCAACCATCAATAGATTACAAAATGGCAAAAATGCCTACATATAATTGGAACAAAACATTGGAAGCTAAATCGAAACATCGCATTGAAGACATTGCGTCTTCACATTTACTGCGCATGTAGTCTCTGGACGTTTGTGAACTTCAGTCAGACGCAATCGCGTCCCAAAGGACCTAAAACTGAATTGACAAGTTTGCATTCATTCCTTGGTTTTCCATTTATGGTGGAAACGATGTCCAACCACCATCAACTGCTGTAATAACTGCTTCATCGGGATCGGGAAAAGCCCAGGTGGATTCTTCTCCTTCAGGACATGGAGGCGCTCAGGATGACTGGAGGTCTTGATTATGAGGAGGTGAACGGACGGTGACCAGGTGGGGGTAGCTAGACACGCTGGATGCAAATACGAGGTGAGGAGAGGCCACACGAATGGATGGCAGAGGGAAAACGATAGGGCGAATGCACGTGGAAGCATTCATGGGTTTTGAAGTGTACGAGCCAGGTGGAGGAACTCAGGGGCCAGAGAAACCGTGGATGGCATGACATGGGGAGAAGACGTGGCGGCGAGGGACAGATGGCGGATGTATGTGACGAGGCTTCAGGATTTCAGGGATCGGGATTCGCGAGTTTGAAGTGTGTGAGTTCCTTGCCTTCGGGATCCCCGATATCTCGATATGCGATGAGCTCCTTCTCTCGGGAATTAGCCCCTACCGCCTAGACCATAGTCCATATGACCTGTCCCTGTGCGATCGTGGTCCAACTTTCCATCGGGATTTCGGCGTTCTTGACGACACGATGTTTGTGTCCACTAAACTTGTGATTCCCCGAAACCCGATGGCTTATGGTCATTGACTTGTTGACGGTCAGCTCCTTGGTGCATAGCCTGCCACCTGTCTTCTACTATTGAAAGTTTCCCCTGATATCGGGAGATCCGGTATCTGGATATCGGTATTTCTGCTGCCATGCGCGCGGAACTTTCAGTTCCCCGATCCCCAAATCTGTGGGATCTCTCGCCACGTGCCCCTGGATTGGACGACCTGTATTCAGCCTCTAAAGAGAAGAGACTTCTCTGCTGCTAAATGTCGAGTAGATTGGAAACTCTGACACCCCGATAATCGTTGATTTTCTTTGCGGATGGATCTCGACTGTCAATGGCAAGACTTTGCACACTCGCTTGATTTGATACTTGGAGAAAAACAAGAATTCTCCCAAGCTGTGATTGAGCACTGCGTGCAACTTGCAGACCCGCGTGCTTCTCGAACCAGTGACAAGATTTATCGTTAACATCAGGCTCCATGGGGGATAGAGTCGTCCCTACGATGCTCTAAGAACTCTTCCTGCGGTTCCAATCGCCTTTCTATTGGGCTATGAAGTCATTATTAGGCCGCAAAAATAAAACGGAAACACACTAAGAAACAAAAGACCATATTTACAACAAAGGAGCCATTGGAGGCTCAGACGAAACACTTCTTCAGAAAATGCCCATTCACTGGGTTGCCGAAAACCTCTTCACCTTCCAAATATCTCAGCCTGTATGTGTTGTTCGAGAAAGCCTCGGAGATTTTGAAAGGCCCAACCCACAGGGCTTCAAATTTGCTATGTTTTCCCTTCTCTTGTTTAGGATCATACCATTTCAATACCAGGTCTCCTACCTAGAACCTCTCCTTCTTGGCCTTCCTATCGAAGACCTGTTTGATTTTCTGTTGATGGTCCTAGATCCTGTCCAATGTCTGCTCCCTAGCCTGCTGGACCTCTACTAGCTGATGAATCCTTATGATCATGTCATCAGGCTCCTCCTGATGGTCCTGGAGGAATTTCGCTACAAGGATGGCTAGCTGAGAAGGGAAAACAGTTTCGGCTCTGTAAACTAACTGGAAAGGGGAGATGCCTATAGCTCTTTTTGTAGTCACCCGATATGCCCATAGGGCGAATTTAAGCTTCGAGTTCCAAGCCCTTTGATTGTCTTCCAACAACCTTTTGATGATTCTTATTAAACTTTTGTTGGAGGAATCTGTTAAACCATTTCCCTGTGGATAATATGGGGTGGAGTGAATCGGCTTAATCCCGAACTGCTCACAGAACCTGGCTAATGGCTCAGACCCGAAAGCGGCTGCATTATCAGTGACAATCTTATTTGGATAGCCAAACCTTGTGATGAGGTCCTCCAAGAATCCGATGATTACCTTGTGGGAAGCGCTCCTGGTGGGAATAGCTTCAATCCACTTGGTAAAGAAATCTGTAGCAGTCAGGATCCACCTATGCTACCCACTGCAGGGAGGGTGAATTTCTCCAATAAAATCTAGGCCCCACTGCTGGAAAGGCCCTAAAACTACCACCAGTTTTAAAGGCAAAGACCTGATTTGTTGCTTTCCTGCAAATTTTTGACAACTGATGCAGGCTCTGGCCCTTTTGCAGACATCGGCTAACATGGTAGGCCAGTAGTATCCAGCCCTGAGGATTTTGTGGGCTGTGGCCCTCCAGAAATGGTGCCCTCCACACAGGCCGCTGTGAAATTCAGCTACAACCTTCTCGGCCTCTGGTGGACTTATAAATTTTAGAAGCACCCCCAGGGGGTCTTTCCAATATAACATTTGATCGATTAGGCAATATTTGACTGCTTTGAGCTTCAGAGCTCTTGCTTTTCTTCTTTGCAGGCCGACTGGAGGTCGCAGCTCTTGCAAAAAGTATATGACATCCTTATACCAAGGACATTGAGCCAATGGGGGATCCCTTTGATGATCTATGTCAGATAGTCGATCCTGCTGAATATCTGAGCATTTGCTGATGAAACTTATCCCCAAAGCTTGGCAATTTTCTTCAGCCAGCAGCTTGGCTAAGCCTTGCCCTTTGATCAACTTGGTGGGCCTTATTTCTAGGTCGAACTCCAGGATTTTGGCTATCCATTTACTCCTTCTCCCGTCTATGTTAGGATGAATAAGAATATCTTTAACAGTAGCCGAGGGGACATAGGCGATGATCCTTGATTGCAGAATGTAGGTTCTAAAAGCTTTGAGAGATTTCACCAGAGCATAAGCTTGCTTCTCCATAGTGTCATACCTGACTTCGGCATCCCTTAATGCTCGGCTGAAGTAAGCAATAGGTTGTTCTAACCCACTGTCATTTGCCTGTAATAGAACAACAGCTACTGTGTCAGGCGAGGCAAAGGAGAAAATAAGGAAATCCTTCGAGTAGTCGGGACTGATAAGCACAGAAGATTCAGTCAGGGATTTATTGATTTTCTCAAAGGAGTGTCGCGATTGAGGGGTCCACCTTACTTCATTTTCTTTCTTTAACATAGTTGTTATAAGCTTTACCTCCTCAGCAAAGTTAGGCACAAACCTCCTTAGGAAATTAATTTTACCGAGGAAAGATTGGACCTCCTTCCTAGACCTTGGGATTGATAAAGCTTGTATCGCCTCCACTCTGCTGGGATCAATCCTGACTCCTTCTGCTGATACTATGTGGCCTAGTAATTTCCCCTCCTGCATGGCGAATAAGGACTTCTTGGGGTTTAATGAAATGCCAAACTTTCTACACTTCAAGAAAACTTTCCTGAGATGATGACGGTGTTCTACATCATATTTCAAAAATATTGTGATGTCATCCAGATAAACGACCACAAACTTGTCTTTTTCCCCAACAAAAGCTATGTCCATGGCACGTTGGAAAGTCGCCCCCACATTCATTAGTCTGAATGGCATCTTAGCATACATGAACGTGCCCCATGGAGTGGTGAACGTTGTCTTTTCCCTGTCTTCAGGCAGAACAGAGACCTGATTGTAGCCGGAGAAACCATCAATCATAGACATCCTGGAAGCTCCT
>ML815051.1:142336-154669 GCA_009831015.1 Picea engelmannii | reverse complement strand
TATACCTCCACCCATTAGTGGGCCACCACCGGCACCTCCCATACATACACCTATTCCCTCCACCAGTGGTCCCCCCTCCACATCACCTTATAGTACTAGGGAAAGCGCCACGCCTTCCTATGTACCTTATGGAGCCGCACCACCACAGAACCCTTACTTTCCCTTTTCGGGTCCTCCACAACCCATGGCTCCCCCACATCCTCATACGGGGGTCAATTTTGTTCAACCCTCTGCTGCTCAACAATATCAAAATTTTGAACAGTTGAACACAGCCAATCCAACTCATCCATCAAACAACACTAAGAGGAAAGGAAGGAACAGGAATAAAAACAATCCTGGTCAAGGCGGGAATCAACCCCCACAGCATCAACCCACTGGGGGCAATCAGAACCAAGGGAACCAAAACCCCCAAGGGGGCAATAACAACAAACGCCAAGGGCGGAACACTGTTAAAACTATCCACCCTTGTGCTCTTTGTGGCGTATATGGTCATTACACTCACCATTTCCCACATATCGCTGATTTCAAAAGGTTGAAGGACTCTGAAAGTCTTCCCCCTTCTCCTGCGCAATCTGCCCCGCAGCAGGCACAACAACAATATGCACAACAACCCCCTCTTGTCGTGCTGCAAAATCCTATCCCACATCAAGGTGTGATAAACACCCAACAGGACACACAGCGTCCCCCACCTCAGGTGGGCCAATACCACAATCCCAACAATCCAGCAGAAAGAACAATTCTCCTCACCAGTGAAGAATAAATCCTTCTGCAAACACGCAATCGTCAGTATCCTGCAACAACTGAGTCTACTCCTACATCTGTAGAAACAAACCCTACACCGACGGGACCTCCATTGGTGATCCCTCGCCCTTCTGCTGAACCACCATTACACATCCCTCGCATCCCATTGCGCAAGAATGTCCACAACCCACAGGCTAGGGCCGCTCATAACTACAGCTTGGTAGATGACTTAGCACAATCCCCGGCTGCCATGTCAGTTTTGGAAGTCCTCCAGACTTGTCCTACTCAGCGGAAATCACTACTTTCCGCTCTGGGCGCAGTCGACCCTACTGATACTCGACTCATCACCTTTGACCTCGATAGTTGTGAACCGCATCTTCCCGACGCAGTTGCTATACAAATACCAGTCAAAATATGGAACATCACCGTCCATCGGTGCATCATTGATGAAGGGGCATCCACATGCATCATGTCCAAAACATTATGAGGAAAACTTGGTTCCCTAGAACTCATACCTTTTGCCATCACACTACGAGCTTATGACGGACGACCATCATCTCCCGAAGGGCTCTTCCAAAATATCCCCGTGGAACTTGGGGGCAAAACTATCCTCATTGACATCGAAGTTATCGACGCTCATCTCGATTACAATATCTTGCTTGGACGTAGCTACATGTATGTTATGAAGGCAGTGGCATCATCCGTCTTTCGGACAATCATGTTCCCCCACAACGGGAAGATTGTAACCATTGACCAAGTCTCCCATTACGATCCAAATCCATCTGCCAACCTCGATAACATTCTTCCTCTTATTCACACCCATAAAGATGTATATCCACTCATCGAGATGGGTCCTGATATTTTCAAAGATCCATCCTTGTTAGGGACGTACCATGGAGCACCACCACTCCTTCCCCCTAATCAAGTATGCGTAGTATCCTCTGACCGAACTCACATGGAGGATACTCATCCTACTCAGGAGGCTTCAGACATTCCTGACGTATCAACAGTCGCAGCACCACTCTCACAGGAGCCTCCTGCGCACTCGTCGACCCCTAAGATCCACGAGTCCACATCCCCTCAAGGGCCTAGTCCCATTTGGCAGACAGTTCCCCGACCCCTCACTCAAATTCCCTTCTTTTACCCCCCACCCGGTATAGAAGCTTTCCAGGTAGCAACAACGCTCACACTACCCAATATGGTGTTAGCAATCCCAGTGTGGTACTTACACCCATCTGAGATGGTCCCTCGCCCACAGGCAGGACTCCCCATGAAGATTCTCTTCCTCACTCCCACTACCTCCACTACCCCCATACTCACTACTCCCCCTGCTACCGCTGGGGGAAGAAGAAAGAAGAAGGAGCCCACAGCTCCACTTTCTGCGTGCATCCCACCACCTTGCGCCTTGTGTGACAAAGAGGATCACCAAACCAACAATTGCCCATCACTACCAGAATTACGGAATTTGATTCCCCCCAATCCAACCCCCACACATTTGATAATCATCGAATATCGGCGACGTCAGTTAGCCCTGCTTCACCAACCCGCAGAGGCAATCATTGACATATCTTCGCCATTTTAAGATCTCCATATCATCTCTCCAGAGCCCGAGGCACTCCCTACGCCTCCATGGTTCTTAGATGACATGTCTGAGGATTTACCCCGTAATCCACCCAACTCTCCCGCCCAACCCCCTGCGGAGACTCTCCATCCCACTACTACGGGTACCCCTCAATACCTCAATATATGGTTTATGACGAGTGAACCCTCACCCTCTCCTAGCGATACCCCCTCTATTTCCTCAGCAGGGGGCACTCACAGTCACTGAGATCACTCCTCACGATCCATTATATTTCCATCGTTTCCAATGCGACAAAGAAATATTGGAAGAGATACAACGCCCGGACTCTCCCTGGGACGCACTACATCATTGTGCACTCTTCCTTCCGTAGGAATCCCTCATGCCTCCTAGCCACAATCCCATTTACGCGGTCGAAACCAAAGATTTTATCCCATCAGGACCTATCGATTGGTTCAACAATCCTATTCCTGCACCCGACGCTTTTGAAGAAGGTAATCTCGCTAACATTTCCCCCACCATCAAAATCGACATTTCCATTAAACCAGGCATCGTCGAAGAGATCATCATTGGAGTTTCTTGCACTCCTCAGGAAATTGTCGCGTACAAAGCCCTCTTCCAGGAATTTAGGGATATCTTCGCCTGGTCATACACAGAGATGCCTGGCCTCGACCCCTCTATCATCGAACATCGCATCGACACCTGGCCCGACATCACACCAGTTCTCCAGAAACAACGACCGCTACACCCATCCAAGGCCGCGGTTATCAAAGCTGAAATTGAAAAATTGCGCACCGCCGGCTTTATTTACCCCATTGCTTATACCTCATGGGTTTCCAACCCTGTACCCGTCGACAAAAAACAGGGCTCTATTCGTGTCTGCACCGACTTTCGCGATATCAATAACGCATGTCCCAAAGACAACTTCCCAACGCCCTTCATCGATCAGATCATCGATGATTGTGCCGGCCACGAGGCTCTCTCCTTCATGGACAGATTCTCTGGCTACAACCAAGTTCAAATCCACCCAGCCGATCAGTACAAAACCGCATTCATTACCCCGTGGGGTACGTTTGCGTACCGTGTCATGCCCTTCGGCCTCAAAAATGTCGGTGCAACTTTCCAGCGGGCCATGACATACATCTTTCATGATCTGGCTGCAATCATCCTCGCTTACTTGGACGACCTCACCGCTCGATCCAAGAAGCGCACCCAACACCTCGATGATTTACGATTCATCTTTCAATGGTGTCGTCAGTACAACATCCGCTTGAATCCTCTCAAGTGTGTGTTTTGCATCACCGCAGGGCGCCTCCTCGGTTTCATCGTTTCCCAAAGCGGTATCACTGTGGACCCCCTCAAAGTCCAAGCTATCACCGAAATTCCACCTCCTCGGAATTTGCGACAGCTACAGAGTCTACAGGGCAAAGCCAACTTTTTTAGACGCTGTGTTCCTAATTACGCTATACGTGCACATGGTTTCCTTCGCTTATTACACCACGACATCCCTTTTTATTGGGACGACTATGCCCAATAGTCGTTTGACGATCTGAAAGCAGTACTTTCAAATGCACCTTTGATTAGTGCACCTGACTACAATCGCGACTACATCCTCTACGTATCAGCATCAGCTGTATCAGTAGTCGGCGTCCTCGTCCAGCTCGGAGATGACAATCGTGAACATGTCATTTACTACGTCAGTAAGAACCTCTCAGGACCACCCCTGAAGTACAAACATGAAGAGAAACTTGCTCTTGCAGTTGTCCTCGCAGTCCAGAAACTGCGTCACTACATTCTGCTTCGCACCACTAAGGTCGTCGCAGATTCCAACCCTATGCAATATTTGCTCAGTCGTCGCCAATTTAACGGAAAGTTTGCTCGATGGATCGTTATCCTTCAAGATTACGACCTCGAGTTCTCAACACCTAAGAGTAAGAAGGCCCTCGTTCTCGCTGAACTTGTCACGGCCCTTCCCTCTGACACACCTAGTGCCCCCGTCAATACTGACTTTCCTGACAAACATCTCTTTTACATCGCTTCTGATGATCCTTGGTATGGCGACCTTCTCGTCTACCTATGAACTCAAAAGTTCGGAAATCACCTATCACGAGATGATCGTCGGCACATTCGCCATCAAGCACCTCGCTATATCCTCATCGGTGACATCCTATATAGGCAGGGCGTCGACATCATTCTTCGTCGTTGCCTGACTATTAACGAGGCCGACAGAGTCTTAAACGACTGCCATAGCGGCGCCTGTGGGGGCCATCTTTCGGGCATCGCCACGGCTCAAAAGATTATCCGGGCCGGATACTTTTGGCCTACCCTGTTTCATGATTGCATTCATGCCGTGAAACGATGTGAGCAATGTCAGCTCTATGCCAACAAAGCCCGCGCTCCCCCTGCTCTTCTTCACTCTGTCATTACTGCGGGCCCCTTTTGTAAATGGGGCATCAACTTTATGACTTGTAATCCTCCCTCCAGCAATGGTCACAAATACATTGTTGTTGCTGTCGATTACTTCACCAAATGGGCTGAAGCTATGCCCACCTTCAACAACACCACTGACACTGCAGCGCGTTTTTTCTTCAATCACGTCATATCCAGGTTCGGAGTACCACTCCAACTCATTTCCGACCACGGGAAACACTTCGAGAATGAGATCTTCGTCGAACTCTCATCTCGGTTAGGCTTCTCTCACGAATTTGCCTCACCATACTATCCTCAGTCAAACGGATAGGTCGAGGCAGTGAACAAAGTCCTCAAGACCATGTTACAGCGCACGGTCAATAAACATAAAACCAATTGGCATCATATGTTATTTTCCGCGCTATGGGCTTATCGAATGGCAGTGAAGACTACCACGGATTCCATGCCATTTCACTTAGTCCATGGGGTCGAGGCAACTCTTCCCATCGAGTGCGAAATTCCCACCCTTCGCACCGCAATTGAGATTTTACCTGACACTGCTCCAATGGAGCAGCGCTTGCTGAACTTGGAGTCTCTGGATGAGGATCATTGATCCTCATTACAGAACAATGAGGCAGCTAAAAAATGATCCAAGGCTACCTTCGATCGCCACGTCAACCTTCGATCATTTCGTGAAGGCGACCTTGTCCTCGCCTATGATATCGCTCACGATACCTTTGGTCATGGAAAATTTGAATCACTCTGGCATGGCCCTTACATCATCCAACATTGCCTCACCAAAGGCGCATACATCCTGGCCTCCCCCAAAGGCCTCTCGCTCAAGGCACCCGTCAATGGGTTATACCTCAAGAAATTTTATGCTTAAACATAGTCACGCTACTTTAGGTTATTTTTATTTTATAGCATTTTTAATCTTTTTTCTCCCCCATCTAAAACTATCCTTTGTGCTATTGACAAATGACTCCTCCACCAGCTTACCACATTGGTTACGCCGATGGCGCCAGCCATTGGACACAAAATCTCGCTTCGGCTGCTTGGGCTCTCTACACCCCTTTACATGAAATGCTACATTCCAACGGCATCTGTTTAGGACCAGCAACCAATAACCAAGTCGAATACATTGTTGTCATTGGCCTCCTGACCGACGCCCAGCATCATCATATTCGTCACCTTAGCGTTTTCCTCGACTCTCAACTGGTCGTTCTCCAACTCAACAATGTGTACTGTGTACGCGATCCGTGCCTCTTTCGCAAATACCTGCAGGTTAGATTATTATCTCGACATTTTGATTCCATTACATTTACACATATTCCCAGAGAATTGAATCAAACAACAGATCACATAGCTAACATGGTGCTAGATTGGCATATATCACATCAAGCTACACATACGTAAACATCTCACATATCTTGTCACAGCATATAGATAGAATCAACATCATCCACATCAACACAAAACACACATGTAAAACACATTTGGATCCAAAAAACATATATACTCATATATATATATATGTGGGCCCCTCAGGCCACCCGAATGTTTACATACACAAAAATACATTGGCCCACAGGCCCGTGCCACATCATGGTACAAAAATCGGCTCACCAGCCTATCAAAACAGTATACAATAAAATCAGGGGGCCTCTATCGCACCCCCAGCTGCCCCTCCCTCAGGAGGAGGTGGTGGCCCACCCCTACCTGCCCCAGGCGGTGGTGGTGGCGCACCTGCAGGACCCTCCTGCCCCGGCGGCAAGCGTCCACTAGTCATGGCGGCAAGCACAGCTGCTCGTCGCATGATGGACCGCCATGGTGGCGGTAACCTGATACACTACTCCAGGAACTCCTCGTCTTGGATACGGATCCACATGTCCTCAGGCACGTCCCGAAACACCGTCTCAAACCGACGGAGTATATCATCCAACTCCCCTTCCGCTGCCGCCAGAGGAGCATGAGATGGCCCCACACCAGGGTCATCAAATCGACGCCTCCTCGCCGGTCTCGCAGGATACGCAGGTCACCCCGCAGCCTCATCCCATCCACATCTCTCTCCACGTGGAGGTCTCCCCTCTGGCTGCACCGGCGGTCTGTACAACTCCACCTCGTGCCTATGAGGTGCCAAATCTGCACATGCACAAAACAAACAACAACAGATGGTATCAGTGTCTATACATCAAACATATGCACTAATATACCAAAATCATAGCGTAAATCAAAACATATAAATACACAACATACCTCTATGATAAAAAACCTCCCCAGGAGGCAATACCATGTCTGGGTCCCCCCGGAAGTCTACCCCAGCATAGGGGAACTGAAGTATAACCTGCGGCATCTGTCGCCATATCTGCGCTGCCTGTGTAGTAAAGTAGTGTTTTCCTTCGCCACCACCGTGACGAACCAAAATCTATGACCATCGCCTCAAGCGCGGTTCTCGTACCCCTGGTGCCTCCAGTAGCACCCTCGGGCGTAGCATCGGCACCCTCTCCAAGAAAAAGGCCACCGGGATGGAGCCAAATGCAAACTCCCCGGCGCCTCTAGACCAACAGTGGTCCAGCTGCGCGATCATCTGCGCATAAAGGGTCAGACCCCAGGCGAACCTCTCACGGCCCACCACTACCCTCTCCATCAGAATCAGCTCGCCACCACTAATCCAGTGGGGCGCTCGGGATCCATACACCCGAACTATCATCGCTGCTATGCAACGATGCAGCAGGGAATCTATCCCACTGATGCTCACTGTCATCCCAGTCATATAATGCTCGCCTGAGCAGTATCGCTCAGCGACCGTCCGCAAATGCTTGTCCCTCGACAGCACAGGATCTTTCGGCAATGGTGTTCCCCGGAAGGGGAGCCCCGTCAAGAAGTAGATGTCCTCCACCGCAGTGAAGGCGATCTGCTCTCCTCGCACAAGGAAGCAGTGTCGATCTAGGCTCCACATCTCGATCAGAAACTGGAGCAAATAATCTTGTGACCGTATCAAAGGGCACTCAAAAAACTTTAGCAACCCACTGGCTGCTAAAGACGCTCGAACTGAAGGCCTCGCATCGGCCACAGCATCTCATAGCTGTGACCAGTCCCGCTCGTGCCACCGCACATCTATGGTCACTGCTCGCCACCTGCACACAACCCAGAGTCCTATATTAGCTTAGGCAATCACCCAAATACATCAAATAAGCTAATTTTTCACCCTAAAACCTTGCCTCAAAGGCGCGGTTTTACCACCCACAGGCGCGCACACATGCGCACCTGTTCACTATACAGGCGCGCATGTGTGCACGCCTGTTTTTCCCACAGGCGTGCTCATGAGCGCGCCTATTCACCATACAGGCGCGCGCTAGGGCGCTCCTGTCATACCCATAGGCGTGCTCGTAAGCGCGCTTGTTCACCCCACAGGCGTGCACTCATGCGCGCCTGTATACCCCATAGGCGCGCCCCTAGAGCGCGCCTTAAATTCCTACACACGTGCCTTAATGCGCGCTTACTCCGTGTACAGGCACGCACACATGTGTGCCTTCCACTAAGTCGCTTGTGCATGTGGGCCCATCCTCTACCCAAAAACCCCCTAAAACTCCCGTACAACCCCCCGTACCTACCCTGCCCAAAAATTGGAAACCTATAACTATGCAGGATGTTCAGACCACTAACCTGAAACTCACACGTCGTGAATCGGATACCTCGTGCTCTCGGAATCACACAATCTCCTCTGAATCTGCTCGGAAACTCACTGAAGCAGTAGGTACAAATGAGGTGGCAATGTGGGCCCTACAGCTATATATAGGCCTTTTTTCCAAACTTTCACTCACCATTCCGGGAGCCCACGGCGTCCATTTTTCGAACCGTCTTCAGCCACAGGATCAGCGTCCCGCCACCTACATCATGACTGTCCCCGGGCCACTTTTTATCCTAAACCCCCGGGGTGCCTTTTTTTCATATCATAGCCAGGTACGCACGCGCATTGTCACATTTATCTCATACATGTTCATATTTGTTATTATCTTCAGATATGGTTCACTTTGGGTATTTGGTTGTTCTGTGTGCAGGTACTTGGTCATCATCACTTCACATCATTCCTTTAGGTATATACTCAGCATTGGCATGTAGTCTCTCCCACTGTATTGCATTTACATTCCCAGTCACACCCCCTGATTTTGGCCTTTAGGATACCCTTTTTCCGACTCTCCAGTACTCACACCTCCATTTGCATTTTTGGTACTGGTACCCGGTAGTTTTTTTACCCACATGAGTCGTCTCATTCATAGCACCTTTTTTCACTTTTGACACTCATGCTGCTCTTTATTACCCTTTAGGGATGGGAGTCCCGGTAGTCTTTCATCATGTTGCGAATTAACCACATACTTCTTCTCCTCCTTTTGCTAGCTTCCCATATGGACTCCCAGCACATCGCTTTAATGATCATGTTCTTTTATTTACTTGCACCTCCGCAGGATCATGAACCCACCATTTCATCCACCAACAATTTGCCCATCTGCGAACCTATCTTCATTTTACCTACCTCATACAGAAACTCACCAATGGGGCCCCCACCCTTCATCAGTTTTCCCAAAAATTTCTGCCCTCCCTGGGGCACTCATTTTACACTGGGGCACCCGTTTCTGTATTTTGTACATCTTTCCCGCATTTATTCATTATTTATTGTACAGATGCCTTCATTTTTTGTCCTTTACTTTTATCGTCACCGTTGGCGACCTACTTTCCTTTTTGGCCACACGCAACCCATGTCACCCTTGGTTGTAGCATTACTTCTCATTTACCCTCGCCGACATCGTCTATACCTTCAGAGTACTACCCAGGTCACTTACCTTTCTCCTCTGGATTTGTTCACCTTTTCCTGCCTATGGCACAACTTATCCCTGATCTTGTCGTCCCCCTGACACTTGATATTGTTACACGGTTGCGGCCATTCATTCTATCATATACCCTCCAACCAAGGGCGGTCTTGAGTCTTCCCATTTCTTGACTTCGTCTGTGTACCTCTGCCACTTCTTCACCACAGTAGATTCCGTGAAGCCCTTTGCTTCTGGAAGTCGCATCCTCCTTTTGTCGACATCAACACACTTTTCCAAAAGGGCGACAGTATCTTGATTCTCATTTCCCATTCAATGAGAGATATCGGACGGCACAGGGGGAACTACCATTGCTCCCTGATGTCGTTGACCCCCATAACATTCGACGCAAACACTTTCTCATGTTGCGGTGGGTCTTACTTTGCGACTATTGCAGTTTTTCTTATCAGTTGCTGAAGACCTCTGAACTTGGTCAGGCCACCAATGCCCACATCACTGTCGTTGTTTACTTCCGTGACCATTACCGCTGGTTCAGAGTATGTTCCTTTGCAGAATTGTCTTTTGCCTTTATCATTCTGCCCCCGAGGGCGCTGCAGTTGTCTACATCAACATTTTAGACATTTTTTTCTTCAGAGTTACATTACACGAGCATGGGGCATGCCCGCCTCGTTTGTACACACTTGTATATTGATACACACCTTGTAGCAAGTCGGGATCTATAGGTTCCTTTTTTCTCCAAAGGATTTCTCTGCACGGTCCCATTCTTGCTCTCCTTTACAAAACCATTCTCAGTAAAAGAAACATTGATGGATTTCGGCTATACGTTTTTCTCCTAACCTCATCCATCAGGGGGCATTTGTTATCACTGAAATTTCGTCCGCACGTGGCGACAAGAACTCTACATCGTCAAAACAGGATTGGAGTCATTCATGGCACAGGATTAATTCCTCAGCATTGCAAAAGGGTCAAAAAACTATACAAAATGACCAAAAATTTGAAAGGCTCTTTACATCATCTAGGTGCGTGCACGTATGCGCGTAACAGAAACGTACAAAGCGCGCATATGTGCACAAGGCGCGGCTGTTGGGCAAAAAACCCGTGCCCCTGCTAAACGGTGCATTTATTGAAATTGGTCAGCCTCCCAACCACTAATGGATCAGCTCCCAAGTCGATTTGACACCAAATCCGAGCTCAATCCTCATGGTGGGTTGGTCAAAGACCTAATTGTGCCCTAAAGAGTCCCTTTTCACATTCTAAAGAGGTTACATAATGATCCAATGCTTGGCTATAAAAAGCCATGAATGACCACCATTTTCTCAAGGAATTCTTTGTATTGTTATGCTGATGAGATTGCTAAGGACTCATTCTTTGGAAATACACATCACAAGCTGCATTTCATTGAGCTATTCACCCCTCACTTGAGTGAATAATATTGGAGTTCTTTCACCCACATTTTCCATCTTTTCATTGTAAGGAGAGCAAGCTTTGAGGGCCTCAAGAGCCTTCCATTGGAGAAAGAAGGGACCCAAGTCCCCTTTCTTCTTTGTGCCTTTGGATTTCATCAACAGATCAGCTTATACATTGGTGATATTGGTCCATTTGTCTCTATTTTTCATTTTCTCATATGCTTTTAGTTTTTATTTGTTTTAGTTTAATTTTTGTTTATCACTTTGTTGTTTTTCTTTCTAACCTTTTACTTCACAGCTGTCATGCCTAGCAGAGCCCAACTGGGCATGTAAGCACTCTTAATTTGCTCACCTAGTGACGAATTGGGTGCAAACATCCCCGCCATCCTCAAGTTTGACTCTTGATAGGAAAGGAGTCAAAGCAGACTTGCAATCTATCATGTGAAATCTCTCAATGAGATCTTGTGCATACTTGGCCTGAGACAATTTGATGTTTGATGCATCCTGACTGATCTCGAGTCCAAGGAAGAAGTGTTGTGGACCCATGTCCATCATCAAAAACATGTCATGTAGAATCCTCTTGACTGTAGCAATCGCTGAAGTCGAGCAACCAGTGATCAAAAAATCATCAACGTACAGAACTAAAGGTAGAAGTGAATCAGTTGTCTTGAGCATGTAGACATTTGAATCTGATTTACAACGTACAAATTTCTATGACAATAGGTAGGAGTCCATCTTGGCATACCATGCCCTCGAAGCCTACTTGAGGCCATAAAGGGACTTCTTCAGTTGACATACCAAAGATGAGTCCTGCATAAATCCCTGGGGCTTCTCCATGTAAATCTCCTCAAAGAGATCACCGTGAAGAAATGCATTCTTCACGTCCATCTGATGGACTTCCCATATTTTGGTTGTCGCAATGGAAAGTGCAAAGTGTATGGAATCCATCTTCGCTACTGGAGCGAAGGTCTCATCATAGTCAATACCATTGTTATCACTGAAATTTCGTCTGCACAGGGCGATAAGAACTCCGCATCGTCAGCACAGAAAAGCAGTCATTCATGGCACAAGGATCAGTTCCACAACACAGCAAAAGGGCCAAAACTATACAAAATTGGCTAAAAAATTAAAAAGCGCATCGCGCCCATGGAAAACGCACGCACGCACGCAACATCTTCGTATGTCGGGCGCATATGCGCGGCTGTGGGGTGCAAAACCCGTACGCCTGTCAAACGGCGCATTTATGAAGCTGGTCGGCCTCCCAACCACTAATGGATCGGCTCCCAAGTCGATTTGACATCAAATCCGAGCTCAATCTGCGAAGGGAGGCTGGTCAAAGACCTAGTTGTGCCCTAAAGAGCCCCTTTTCACA
>ML815051.1:121640-142236 GCA_009831015.1 Picea engelmannii | reverse complement strand
TTTTGTTTTTTGTTATTATGCTCGTGTTTTCTTTTAGTTTTTGTTTAATTCTTGTTAATAGCTTAGTTGTTTCTTTCTAACCTTTTATCATACAGCTGTCATGACTAGCAGAGCCCAACTAGGCATGTAAGCACTTACTTTTTTCTCACACATCGACGAAAAGAGTGCAAACAACCATGAACCTGTTGAAAGCCTTTGCTGACAAGCCTGGCTTTGTATCTATTGATCTATCCATCCATTGTGCTCTTGGTCCTATAGACCCATCTACATCTGACAAGTTTCCTCCCAGAAGAAAGGGGAACCAGATCCCAAGTCTGGTTCTCGAGGAGAGAGTTGTAATCCTCCTATATGGCGGATTCCCAAAATGGATTTCCAATAACCTCGCCATAATACTGTGGATCTAAAGATTGAACCAAGAAAAGATGCCTGGAGGGAAATCATTCAGTGGCAGTGAGTGTAACAGGAGGCTCCTCAAAATCAGATCGAGTCCTCCTAGTATCATTTGGATAACCAACGAGATCCCTTGCATCTTGAAGAGTAGTTTGTACCCACTTGGGCCTCTTCTCTAGCTCTGAAACTGCATCTGGATGCTCTGACTCTGCATCCGATTGTACAAACTCTGAATCTGAATCATCTGAGTCCTCTGAATTAGAACTCTCGTCTAAAGAAGTGTTTGCATATGCATGCTCATCATCTCGAACAGGTGGAATAATGAAGGTGTATGTATGTGGTTGTTGAGGTGCATGTGAGACACATTCCTCGAATTGGACACTACGTTCAATGATGAGTATGTCCAAGGAAAGATCAATAAGCCGATATCCCTTCACATCGTTGGGGTATCCAACAAAACTGCACTCAGTTCTATGTGGATCAAGTGCCTTCCTCTTTTCAGAGGGAATCCTGGCCCATGCATGTGAACCGAAAATGCGAAAGTGGGTAACTTCCGATTTGAGGCCACTCCAAGTCTCATAGAGGGTCTTATCCTTGACAGATATATGGGGAAATGTATTTTGTATGTATGTTTCACAATTAAGTGCTTCATCCCATAGTCTCTGTGGTAGATACTTTGCATGCAGCATGCAAGATGCCATCTCCTTTAGAGATTTGTTCTTCCGCTCAGAAACTTCATTTTGCTGCAGAGTATAGGGAACTGTGTCCTGCAACTGAATCCCTGCCTCATGGAAAATATTATGGATCTCATGATTTACATACTCTCCCCCATTATTAGTTTGAAGGACTTTTATCTTCTTTCTGGATTGTGTCTCAACCAGGGCTTTGAAATCTTTGAGGTGTTGAAAGACCTCGGATTTTTGCATGAGAAAGTAGGTCCATGTAAAACGTGAGAAATAATAAACAAAAATGAGAACAAACCTCACTTTGTTGATGGATGGATGTGGAAAGGGACCCATTGTTGATATTATGGTAGTTGTGGGAGGTATTTACCTCCACGTGTAAACCTGACGAGAATAGAATATTCTGGGAAGCAAAAAGAAACCTTAATGAGTTGGCTAATAACCCTAGAAGACATGTCGGCTCAAGAGGATAATTTGTATTAGGTTATTAGCCTCCAAGAGAAGAAGTCAGCCAGAAGAAATAATATATACTTGATCAAAATCTGGACCAGGGGTCAAAATTTAGCTCAAAAATTAACATTCTCGGAATTGCCTCAAAACAAATGAGAGTGTAGCCCTCGTCGTTACAAACCCAACGCAACTCATTTGGGTTCAAACAGATGTCGGAAGCGAGAGATATCGCGATCTATTCGAATAGTCAAACAGGTAAAAAAAGGGATGTTAACTGTACAGTCCGTACAGGCTGACGTGGCAGAGGCCGTATGTCCATACGCTGAAGTGGCATATGATGACATGGCAGTTTCAGATTGGTAGTTGAGGGCGAATGACATTATGACACATGGCATCATTTTGGAAAGTGTTTTGGTGCCACGTGACCAGTCATGGGCTGCGACGTGGCACCCCGTTATTGGCAATGGTTGTTAGTTCAAAAATTTATGGAGTCCGTGGGATTTGAACCCCGGACCTCCACCACCATGCAAAGTATTTACAAATTCCACCATGCCAATACACCACACTATGTGACTTATTATATGTATGGTTTGATATTTATTTGAATCGAATTATTGTTTAATATGGCAGGGGGTCGGGTCGGGGCTTAGCCCCGACCCACGGTTGTATTATTACCTTATGACCATTGTATAAACGGAGTTTGGCACACGCATATATTTAAATGGAGTTTAGCCCATGGTTACGGGTGCCAATACATATGACTTTTCCATGGAGCGCACGGGAGTTTGGTGTTGTTTTCAAACGGTTGATTTTTTTGCACCGACACGTGTCACACCCACAAAAAATCTTGGAACGTATCCCTTTTGCACGTTAAGGTGAGGTCACATGGACCCATATGCCCAACGGCTTGGAGGTTGGGGGTTTTAGTTCCGTTAACTGTCCTACAGTTTGCACGGTTATGCGGTTGTGCGCGTGTGCTAGGTTTTAGCACGAATTTGGAGCGTGTTCTTGGTTAGAATGCCCAGAGGTGCGTTTTGGCGAACCAGAGACAGCAAGCTTGAAGGAAGAGAATGGCAAGAGTTCTATCTTCTTCATGTTTTGGCCAAATGAGGTGTCATAAAAGCCCAGCTAGGGGTTTTTGGACGTTCTGAATCCATTGGCACTATTTTCAAAGCCATTTGAAGACTTTTTTTGCAGATTTTTAATCATTGAAGTTTCAAGAAGCTCTAGGGAGCTTGAAGCCCTCATTGTTTGAGGTCATGCTTAGATGAGCCCATGTTTATTTTCTGTGATTGAATAATCATTTTTGGCTAATTATTATGCTCTGAACACTTTGGGATAGGTTTCAGATCCATTTGACTTTTACAAGTTTTTTTGCCAAAGAGAAGCTCAGGGAAGCTTAAGGCCACATGTAGAAGAGGTCATGCCCGGATGAGCCATGATCCATTTTCAGAGTTCTATTAGTCATTTTTGGGGTTTTTATGTATTCTGAACCCAATGGTACAGTTAGAATTTCCATTGGAGTTGAGCAACATCTTGTAAAATAATTTTTGACAAATTAATCCCAGAGAGCCAAGTCCATTAATGGAGGCTCAAGGAGATGTAGCCCGAAGAGGGGTGAACTCCTTTATCATGTTGTTCTTGTTGTGAGTGTTTGTTGGTTATTATTTGCTGAAAGTTATTATTTGTTGTTGTATTTATGTAAACAACATATTTAATCTTGCAAAGACCTCACATATAAACATTTAAAAGAAGAAGCATAAACTTGGCACATAATTTATCTTGCATATTTTAACACATGGAGCAAGGTCTTGTAAAGTTTATTTTTATGAAGTAGAGGGAGCTTGCATAGCATTACAAGTCAGCCTTCTATTTTCAGATCAAGTGGTATGAGAGCTTAGTTTGTTTTTCTCATGTATTTTCCATTGATAGCTTGAGATTTAGCTGTTGGTATTTGTGCAAGTTTTGTGTTGAAGTTTGATATCTTGCAAGGATGGAGGAAGGTTCAAACATTGATAGTTCTCATACATATTCATTATCTAAGTTCTTTGACAAAGAGATGTTGAAGGAGCTTCTAACCATGAGAGATGTGGTGAAAGAGATGTGTGAAGATAGAAAGGAGAACATTTCCCTTGAAGAGCATTTGATGGCCATGAAGAAGGAGAAAGACCAGCTTCTTGAAAAGTTGCATGAGATGGAGAATCAAATCCATGAGGCAAAGAAAACCCTTACCAAGTACATGCATGAGCGTAAGGTATGCAATGTTAGTTTATCTTCTAATTCCTCTCAAGATGAATGTTTTGGTGTTTTTGAAAATCACACAAGAGAAATAGGGTCCAAGTTATTGTTAAAAATGGGCTATGAAGGTAGAGGTTTGGGCAAGCATGCACAAGGCATTGTTGAGCCTATTGTTGTTGAAGAGAGACCCAAGTATTGTGGTCTTGGATATGAACGAAGAGATGGAGAAAATTCCAAAGTCGAGGAGACAAGGGAAAAAGTTCCAAGAACAAATTTTGTTTCAAGTTCACCTCCTCAAGAAGGCTATAAAGGTGAAAGTTCAAGAAATTTTGTTGAAAGTTCAACCCCTCCAACATGCAAGGCTTGTGTTCAAGATGAATGAAAATGTGTGAAACAAAAGATTTGTGACAGCTATGAGGACAAGAACAGATTTGTTGGTCTTCAAAGGAGAGCTTGTAACTCTTCAAATTCACCTCCTCAAAGAGGCGATAAAGGTGAATGTTCAAGGTATAATTCTGCTTATCATTCAGTTGCTTTTGATTATGTTAAGCATGATAAATTTGTATGTAAAAATGGAAGAAAGAATCCATGTACATATTGTGGTTTATATAACCATCATATTTCAAAATGTTGGAAAAGATTAACCGCTTTCAGGAAACTTTACAAGAAAAAACAACGTGAAAAGAGGATGCAAAAGATTTGCACTTATTGTCAGAGGAGGGGTCATCTCATTGACCAATGTTGGACATTGCATCCAACCACTCATCCACAGCACAAGAAGCAGATGGATAAAGAGATTGGAAAGAATGGAAGAGGAGATTCCATCATCGATGTGAGTCAAGATGATTCACAAGAGGACAATTTTCAGGAGAAAAAGTCACCATTGAGTTGGCTTGGTAAGAAATGGTTGGGTTTCTTGAGCAAGTAAGGCTTGCATTTTCTTCTGTAGATGCATATTTCAGCCTTATGTATGCATTTATGTTGGAAGCATGATAAGTTGCAGCAGTTTATCACAACTTGTATGACGCAGGTTGCATGTGAATGCAATTCGTTTGAAGGCATTCTCGTTGTTGCACAACTTCGCCAGGAGGATGTAAAAGATGGGTATCATGTTCACTTGTTACAGCCATATATCTTTTTCATATTCAGCTCTTATGTACCCACATGTTTTGGGTTTATGTACCTATGTTTGTACTGGAAGGAGAGTTGAAGAGTCATGCACATGCATTTGTTTTTATGTATGTGTAAGCAGTGAACCTGGTGATAGTCATCATGAATGACTCATGATTGTAACATGATTGTGTATCTTGTTTGTCGACTTGTCATTTTGGAAGGTTGATATGTTTCAAATGAGTTTCGACTTGTGTCGATGATTGTCTGACGACTATGTTGTGTCGATCATGTTTTTCAACTTATGTTTAGTCGATGGTGTTTGTTGGCTTGTAAGTTGATTTTGAGTACACCGAGATGCAGGAAAACACCATGTGCTTTGATGAAGTACAAGATGCAACAGTTTGCTTGAAGAGAAAAAAGACTTTGTTGGCATCATTTTCAGTCTTGTATTTGTTTTCAAGATTGATGGTTTTCATGGCTTGTGACAAGATGTTGCAGGAAAGTTTTTGCAGCCATTGGAGAGTTGATTGTGTTGACGTCAAAGAGTTCACAAGAGGTACTTGATTCTCAGTGGGAAGGTTGGCAGTCTTCCAAGCACAAAGAGAACAGTGGGTCAGCAGCAGCCAGAGAACAGTGGTTGAAGGACATAGTTAGTTGCAATGCAAGGCATGTCAAGATATTCAGGTGATTGTCAAAAATATTTTTCAAGTAGAATCAGTTGATAGAACTTGAAAGCAGAGGAGTATTGAATCTCAAACAGATGATCATAATCTTTTGTGGGTCCAAAATCCTTTCAGTGGGAAGGCGTGATCAAAATCTGGACCAGGGGTCAAAATTTAGCTCAAAAATTAATGTTCTTAGAATTGCCTCAAAATGAATGAGAGTGTAGCCCTCGTCGTCACGAACCCAACGTAACTTGTTTGGGTTCAAACGAACGTCAGGAGAAAGAGATATCGCGATCTGTTCGAATCGTCAAACAGGTAAAAAAAGGGATGTTGATTGTGCAGTCCGTACAGGCTGACGTGGCAGAGGTCGTACGTTCGTACATTGAAGTGGCATATGATGACATGGCAATTTCAGATTGATAGCTGAGGGAAAATGACATTCTGACACGTGGCATCATTTTGGCAAGTGTTTTGGTGCCACGTGGCCCAGTCATGGGATGCCACGTGGCACCCCGTTATTGGCAATGGTTGTTAGTTCAAAAATTTATGGAGTCCGTGGGATTTGAACCCCGGACCTCCACCACCATGCAAATTCTTTACAAAGTCCGCCCTGCCAACGCACCACACTATGTGACTTATTATATGTATGGTTTGATATTTATTTGAATCGAATTATTGTTTAATATGGCGGGGGGTCGGGCCAGGGCTTAGCCCCAGCCCGCGGTTGTATTTTTACCATATGACCATTGTATAAACAGAGTTTGGTGCACGCATATATTTAAATGGAGTTTAGCCCATGGTTACGGGCACCAATACATATGACTTTGCCATGGAGCACGCGGGAGTTTGGTGTTGTTTTCAAACGGTTGATTTTTTTGCGCCGACACGTGTCGCGCCCACAACAAATCTTGGAACGTAGCCCTTTTGTGCATTAAGGTAAGGTCACATGGACCCATATGCCCAACGGCTTGGCGGTTGGGGGTTTTAGTTCCGTTAACCATCCTATAGTTTGCACGGTTATGCGGTTGTGCATGTGTGCTAGGTTTTAGCACGAATTTGGAGTGTGCTCTTGGTTAGAACACCCAGAGGTGCGTTTTGGCGAACCAGAGACAGCAAGCTTGAAGGAAGAGAATGGCAGGAGGCCTATCTTCTTCATTTTTTGGCCAAATGAGGTGTCGTAAAAGCCCAGCTAGGGGTTTTTGGATGTTTTGAATCCATTGGAATTGTTTTCAAAGACATTTGAAGACTTCTTTTGCAGCTTTTTAACCATTGAAGTTTCAGGAAGCTCTAGGGAGCTCGAAGCCCTCATTGCTTGATGTCATGCTCAGATGAGCCCATGTTTATTTTCTGTGATTGAATAATCATTTTTGGCTAATTATTATGCTCTGAACACTTTGGGATAGGTTTCAGATCCATTTGACGACTTTTACAGGTGTTTTTTCCAAAGAGAAGCTGAGGGAAGCTTAAGGCCACATGTAAAAGAGGTCATGTCCGGATGAGCCATGATCCGTTTTCAGAGTTATCTTAGTCATTTTTGGGGTTTTTATGTATTCTGAACCCAATGGTATAGTCAGAATTTCCATTGGAGTTGAGCAGTAGCTTGTAAAATAATTTTTGACAAATTAATCCCAGAGAGCCAAGTCCATTGATGGAGGCTCAAGGAGATGTAGCCCGAGAGGGATGAACTCCTTTATCATGTTGTTATTGTTGTGGGTGTTTGTTGGTTATTATTTGCTGCAAGTTATTATTTGTTGTTGTATTTATGTAAACAACATATTTAATTTTTCAAAGACCTCACATATAAACATTTAAAAGAAGAAACATAAACTTGGCACATAATTTATCTTGCATATTTTAACACATGGAGCAAGGTCCTGTAAAGTTTATTTTTATGAAGTAGAGGGTGCTTGCATAGCATTACAAGTCAACCTTCTATTTTCAGATCAATATTGAATAGACAGATACCCAGAATGAGAAGTCAGTCCAGCCAGTTAGCAAGAATTAGTATAAATATAGGAGGCCAATCTTCATTCTAGCAGGCATTCTCATAATTGCAGAGCAGCACTTGTGCGCACTGCAGTTTCCTAGTTTGTGCGCAGATTTGGAGGAGAGATGTCATTGCAGCTAGTAGATTACACTTTGGCTTGGACTATCTCTTGGTTAGGGTTTGGACTATCTGATCAGCTCTTGTTTGATGCACTATCCTTGGGGAAAGGTGTGCTACCCTTTGTTTGGCTATCTAGCCTAGGGTTTGCTTCCAAAATGATTCTCAGTCAAGGTTAAGGTGCTCGGAGCATGGATTCAACCTATGGTTGGGTGACAATAGTGATATTATCAATGGTAAAATGAGCACATCCATTCATATTCTAACAGTTTATGGGCCCACACCTCCTTCATTCAGTCTAACCGCTGGAAGGAAGCATAGCCATAAGGATATTAATCTCGTTGAAGAATTGTCACTAGGGTTTCTAACAAGAGTATTCACCAAAGCATTGTCGTTCGGGTTACTAGCATGTGCAGTTGCAGAAACCCTAATCCTATCATTGAGGCACCTTAAGTGAAGGGATTGACCTAATTTCTGGATAGACCAGTGCACCCTAGCTTAGCGCATCTCCCTATACTCTTAGCAAGACAAGATGTCAAGTTTGAGATTTTGGTCAAATCTAGGGTTGACCAAGTCAAAGAAGCCATGACCTACTCCATGAAGTCAAAAAACAAGTTATATGGAGCTTCTAACTTTAGAGCATGGAAGACAAGGATTGACCTCATCCTTGCCAAGAATAAAGTGTTGGATATCGTGAAAGGAAAGATCGTGAAACCAGAGTTTGAAGAAGGAAAAGAGAAAGAATCGTAGAACGTTGCAGTTATGGAAAAGTTCAAAGACGGTGACATCAATTCCATGAGTATCATAGTGGACTCTATAAAAGACCACTTGATACCCTACATCTCCCATCTTGACTCACCAAAGAAGATGCATGATGCCCTAACAAACCTCTTCTTAGTTAGAAACATTGGACAAGTAATGAGTCTGAAGAATGAGCTATGTGACATGAAGATGAATGATGATGACAGCATATCATACTTTGTGAGTATCTCTCAGTTAAGAGATCAACTACAAGATATTGAAGAGATCATTTCAGAAAAGGAATTGGTAATCATTATTCTTCCCAAGACATGGTATGCATTTGCTGCAAGCATGAACACAAGGAAGAAGTATCCTACATTTGAAGAACTTTCGACTTATTGTGCGCAAGAAGAATCAAGGATTAGTTCAAAATAAAAACCCCAAAATAAATACGATGATCAAGCATTCATGGAAAGATTCAAGAATTTCAGGAACAAGAGGAAGTTCGTCTCAAGGAAGAATCCAAATCAAGAGAAAGATATGTCAAAAATACAATGCTTCAACTGTCGAAAATATGGTCACTACAAGAATCATTGTCCCAAGCTAAAGAAAAAGAAGGAGACACACGAAGCATCAATTGTCGAAGAAAAGGAACCTTCAAAGAAGACTAAGTAGGATGAAATAGACTTATTCCTCTAAAGACAAGGTAACAATACTCTTCTTAGTTCTTGTACATATCTTGGTTGCATAGTCTATGTACATATCTTGTATATCTATCTCTTAGAAGATAATATGTTCCAAGAAGAACTATACCGATGGAAGAACAACAAGATAAGGAATGTTATCATTTAATACACATGAAAGGATGAAATACATCAAACAAATCATGTGGAAGCTATTACAAGTTAAGCCGAAATCAGAATCAATCTTGAAGAAACTTAGAAGAAACAAAGACAGAAAGAAGTCAGCAATCAAGAGAAAATTGGAATTTCTTATGACACCTTGCAGAAGACAATAAGGATGCAGACGGAAGCATGGACTCTGTTAGATGGAGGGAGTCGATTATATATTTCCAAAAGAAAAACATGCACTCATACATGAAGCAAGGATTAGGAGGGATCTAATCCTATGATCCATTGAAGATGATGAAGTATATATCCATGGTAGTAGCCATGAAAGGCAGTATGTGTTCAATTCGACCTTAGAAGAAGTCTTCTTCAAAGAGAATCCTTAAAGTTTCCCTAGTTGTCCATCCACATCCATGATCCTATGATGAAAGGAAGAAGTGGAATATTTAGGGCATGGAATCTATAAGAAACTCCATGGACCCAAGATCTAAAGAAAAACACGAGGAAGAACATGAAGATTCCAAGAAAGAAAGAGAATCCAGAACAACCAGTCATTGTATCGAGAATCACAAGATTACCAGCCTGATACGAACTCACTAAAAGCAATCAAGCAAAGGAACTGAAAGTTGTGATGAAGAACGATGTATATGAATGCAAGCATTGCAAGATCCATAACTAGAGGTTCTCCCAGATGGAGGGAGAAGACTATGATGATTACTTGTTCCAGTAAACCAGACATACCTCTACATGAGTCATTATATCATCCGCAATATCCATGGGTCAGAGTTCTACATTAGATGAATACAAAGACTATTCTCCAGAGTAGTTGAACAAAGAGCGTATAAAGAGCAACCTCAAGGCTTTGAGGCATACCAAAAAGAGACCCTTGTATGCAGATGGAAGAATACAACTTGGTGGAGAACCTCCAATGCACAGCAGAATCATGGTGAAGATTTTCTATTACAGAGATATTGTATCAGAATGATTACTCAAAAGATCAAGATGATGGATTGCCAATCCATGACAAAGATCTCATGATGACAAAAGAAGTTCCACATGGATATGTTCCAGTTTGACCCTTTCCATGATGTTGTGAGCTAGCAGGAACCAAGAGGAATCCAACAATGATAAACTTTATTGATCAGAGCTACATGAAGCCTTCAGAGAAAACCAGTGTTCCAGACCGAAGTACATTTGAAATCAAGAATTACATTATTCGTGATGAAGTCCAAAAAGGAGAAAGTGGTTGTCCAATACATATCTCCACAGATGAGTAGATAAGAAGACATTTTGGTAAAGCTTCTGTCCAAGATGAAAGAGTTTGCATACTCAAGTTGGAGCTTGTGGAGATGTCTTCCTTATTGAAAAAGGAAGATATGAATCCCAAGTTGTGAGGGAGCATTGATGTGTTATTGATTGATGGACAGTCATTTTTCAATTCAAAAATGGTCTAGGATGAGCAGTTCCTTTCTAGTTCGGAAAGTGGTTTGAGATTTTTGACGGACAAGCATTTTCCAGTTCGAAAAATGGTCCATATCAAACGGTCATTTTCGTAATGAAAATGGTTTGATGGATTGTTGATGTACCATAGACAGTGATTTCCCATTATGGTTAACATGGGGAATGGTCTAGGGAAGTCTCTCTTCTTGAGGGTTACTCAAGATGACTAGCCCGCCTCGTCGGACAGTGATTTCCCATTGTGGTTAACATGGGGAATGGTCCATTTTGGAGGTTGGTGCAAGATAGTCATTTCCTTTGGAAATGGTCTGGACAGTCATTCATTAGGGAAGATTCATTCTCTCCATGTTTCACTTTGTTTAGTGCTGGAAGAATGGCCTAGGGTGGGGAATGGTCCAGGTTCAGCAATCAAGGACATGCATTCCTTAGGGTAGACTCATTCTCTCCAAGTTACACTTTGTCTAGTGTCGGATGAATGGCACGGGGTGGGGAATGGTCTAGGCTCAGAAATCAGGACAGCTATTCTTTCTTACTTGAGAAGAATAGTTCAGATAGCTCATCATTGATGTTTTACCTTCTAAGGGAATATGCTCTTCCAGATCTCACAGATGTGAGTGAAAGAATGGCCTAGATGATTCAGTTTATATCATAACATTGTTTCTATGCAGGTTGATATCAGATGATTGTTATGAACATTGTATGTATCTAGACAGTGGATGTGTACTACTGTGGTGGATGTGTTCCACTGTTTGTGACTATACATCGTTGATCAAGTACCTGTGTGCTACTTGGTGTGGTAGTGTACCACTGGATTGTAGTTGTGTACTACTATGGATAGACACAATTGTGTTCTATTGAATTATATTGTTTTGATTGCCTTGAAGACTATCAACAATTTTGAAAATGATTATCAGCTAGATGGATGATTAATGGACAGATATTTCCCAGATGGAAAATGGTTCAGGACATTTATTCTTCTAGGACATATGTCCAGATTAGAAGAATGGCTCTTGTGTCACTATGTGGTGTGAGTGACTTATCCAGCATCATGCCTAATTACTCAAATGGAGTATGGTTTCAAGAGATGATGTAGTTGATGACACTGATGGTGATGATGGTGCTCATGATCTAGTCATGAGATAGTCTATGTTGATGCTACCGGGTAAATGGTATGTTTGTGTTCAATACCATTACATGTAATACCTTCCTAGCTAGGAGGGAGTGTTGATATTATGGTAGCTGTGGGAGGTATTTACCTCCACATGTAAACCTAAAGAGAATAGAATATTCTGGAAAGCAAGAAGAAACCCTAATGAGTTGGCTAATAACCCTAGAAGACATGTCAGCTCAAGAGGATAATTTGTATTAGGTTATTAGCCTCCAAGAGAAGAAGTCGGCCAGAAGAAATAATATATATTGAAAAGACAAATACCCAGAATGAGAAGTCGGCCCAAGCAGTTAGCCAGAATTAGTATAAATACAGGAGGTCAGTCTTCACTCTAGCAGGCATTCTCACAATTGTAGAGCAGCACTTGTGCACATTGCAGTTGCCCAGTTTGTGCGCGGATTTGGAGGACAGCTGTCGTTGCAGCTAGCAGATTATGATTTTTCTTGGACTATCCCTTGGTTAGGGTTTGGACTATCTGATCAACTCTTGTTTGATGCACTATCCTTGGGGAAAGGTGTGTTACCATTTGTTTGGCTATCTAGCCTAGGGTTTTCTTCCGGAATGATTCTCAATCAAGGTTAAGGTGCTCAGAGGGTGACTTCAGCCTATGGTTAGGTGACAATAGTGATATTATTGATGGTAAAACAAGAACATCCATTCATATTCTAACACCCATAAGGTCACTTTGGATCATATCTGAAGGTGCGAAAACTTGTTGAGACTTTCCTTTGTCGAATTTTTCTTGAGGGTGTTTTCCGAGAACACATCCCTCACATACTCCCTTGGATAAATGGATGTTTGGTAGACCATCAATTAATCTGTTCTTTCTAAGATGTTTCATGTATCTGAAATTCAAATGTCCAAACCTTTCGTGCCATATCCTACTACTTTCATCAGCATGAGTAAGCAGTGAAGCAGAATCAGATTCAATGAATTAAAAAAAAAAGTATACAATCTCGACTGATGATTTACCTCAGCGGTAGCAACCCTGGAGTTGGTTTGCATGTCATAGCTGTCCATGGAATTTGGTGTGAATATGGCTTTCTTTCTGGTGTTGTAATTCGTCGTCTGATACACGGAGAGAAGGTTGACAGAAAGTTTGGGAACATGCAGCACATTCTCGAAGCTTTCGTTGGTGAGTTCAATCCTTCCTTTTCCAGTGACTTCGACAGAAGAGTTGTCCCCCATCAGAATAGGAGGACCTTTGCATGTATCCAATGAAAAATAGATTGTTTCTAAGGCATCCATGTAATGTGATTCTCTTGAATCTATGATCCAAGCATCGAGAGAGGAGTTGATTGCAATCAAGGCATGGCTAGAATTGTCTTTCTTGGAATTTGAATCTTCTGGCTTCTTCTTCTTTGCACCCTCGGGGATGCGATCTCCAAGGTTTTTTTGCTGAAGTATTTGAGACATCAGATCTATTTGTTTTTCATGCATGTGAATTCTGAATGGAATCATTTGTGATAGTATGTGCATTTCTCCCCTTTTCTTCCCTTTTCCCCTTTGGATCCAGAGCCATCGGTGAAGGGTTTTGTGTAGCCTTCCTTCTTCAGATGTGCATGAGATTTTTGTTTATATATCTTTAGATTTATGATATTTGTGGCTTCCATCATGCACATTAAGTGCATGCGCCCTTGGGCCTTTGATTTTGCACGTTTTGATGAGCTTGGTTTTCTCTTGTGTCAGGGATTCGATAAAGTCCTCAAGAGAAGGCATCTTCTAGGTGGCCCTAGAGGCGAATCTGACAGCATGGAATGTGGATATGAATACAGATAATTCAGGACCAAGCTTGGAGAGAATTATGAGAACCATTTGTTTCTCTTCCTTAGATTTATCAACCCCGCAAGCTTTGAGATGCGACAATAAATGCTTGAATTTTGTAAAGAAATCTTGGATATTCTCGAAGCTTTTTGGATCCAATGTAAGCACTTCCACCTCCAGCATGTATCCCCTCATCTCATCATGTTTTCCAAAGATCCCTTCCAAGATGTTCCAGGATTCATTGGGATTCTTACAGGAAGATATGTGAAAAAGGAGATCGGGAGAAATAAGACTGCAAATTGTTTCGAGTGCCTCATCCATGCGATTTAAGTACTTGGATTTTTCTATGGCTGGTGTCGGTTCTGTATCTGTATTCAAGGTTAACCTATACAAACCTCTGGTTCGGAGATGTATGGATATTTTCTCCTTCCATGCAAAATAGTTGTAAGGTGTAAGAATGAATTCTTTTTGGAATTCCATCTTTCCGATGTCTTCAATCTTTTGTACCTGCAAAAAATTTTGGTGTCGCTTTTTCTTAGCAGTCTGTCAGCTTTGATACCGTGTAAATGTGTTGAACCTGCACAAAATATATCTAGCTAAACAATAATACACACATTTTCAGAGAGAATTGGAGAAAGAAGAGGGAGAGAAAGAATGAAAGAATTATCATTAACCGTTGTGAATAATGAATAATTTACACATGATATACTCTTTATAACTCAATGAGTGTGCATTGGAGAAGAACCAATGCAACATAGTGGTGGTCTAGAGTGATCTGGACACACACCAGTAGTTATGGGAGTGAACTTCCACCTAATCTAGTCTCTCAAGCAGTTACAGGAGTGAATTGCCACCTAGTTGAGTTAACTAGTCAACTAGTCTTCATTTAACTGATTGAATAGAGAGTAGTGAGGATTTAACTTAGGGAATCAAGGCTAATGCGTCAGTCTGGTGATAATACCAAGGCAAGGTCGAATTAGCATGGTGATGATCCAAATGTTGCATGGTGACAAAACCAATGCAACATCTAAACTCAACTCAACTAGACAAACTGAAGTGTCAACTGAAAGAGAATATTCTCCAGGTGGAATATTCTCCCCTAAAATATAGGAGACTGGATAATGACTAATTATGACTAATGAACAAGGAAAAACCTTAGGAAAAATAAATCCTAGCTGTGTGTGAAGTAACTCCAACAAGTTGTGCCTAGACCGAAAGAAAAGTATGTAGTTACTTCAAAGTGGGTTTATAAGATAAAGCATGCAATAGATGAGAGTATAGATAAATACAAGGAAACATTTGTGGCTAGAGGTTTCTCCCAGTATGAGGGAGAATATTATGATGAGTCGTTTTCTCTAGTTTCTAGATATACATCTATCAGAGCCATCATATCTCTAGTAGCATCCATGGGTTGGAATTTACATCAGATGGATGTAAAGACTTCCTTTTTCAATGGAGTAATTGAGGAATAGGTATATATAGAGAAACCTCAAGGTTTTGAGGTACACCCATGAGAAACCCATGTATGCAAATTGAATAAGGCCTTGTATGGACTCAAGCAAGAACCAAGAGCTTGGTATGCACGTTTAGATAGTTATTTGACAAGACTTGGATTTTCCAAGAGTCATGTTGATCCAAACCTCTATTACAAAGTTGTGAATGATGCACCTGTGATTATATTGTTATATGTTGATGATGTGTTCTCGACACGTGCAGAGCCTCAGAATTTGATATGAAGGATATTGGTCTCATGCACTACTACTTGGAACTAGAAGTATGGAAGAAGTGTGGTGAAGTATTCATAGGACAAGGTAAGTATGTTGTAAACATCCTTCAGAGGTTTGGGATGATGGATTGCAAATCCATGGAAACTCTCATGGTGACAAATCTAAGGAAGTTGAGAGACTTTTATTCTAATCCAGTAGACTTGTCCATGTACTAGAAATTGATTGGATCATTGATGTATTTGGTAAATATCAGGCCGGGCATTTTCTTTTCTGTGAACATGTTGATCCAGTTCCAGGTGGAACCCAAGCATGAGCATTGGATAGCTTCAAATAATATCTTGAGATATCTTCGTGGGACGATAACCTATGGTTTGATATATGCCTCAAACAGTGAAGTACATTTTCATGGATTTACTAATTCATATTGGGAAGGGAGTGTAGATGACAGAAAGACTACTTCCGGTATGTGTTTCAATTTGGGACCTGCTATGATATTATGGGCTAGCAAGAAACGGAATTATGTTGCACTCAGCATTGTAGAAGTAGAGTATATTGCAGCTTGTGATGCTTGTACAGAAGTAGTGTGGCTCTGTACATTTGTTTATGGACTGTTTGAGCAGGTGTTGGATTCAACTGTGATATATTGTGATAACCAGAGTTGTGTGAAGCTCTCAGAGAACCCGGTGTTCCATGACAGGTCGAAGCACAATGATATCAAGTACTATTTTTTCTGTGATAAAATCCAGAGGGGAAAAGTGGTTCTCTAGTATATCTCCATTGATGAGAAGACAACAAAAATTTTGATTAAGCCTCTGTCCAAGATAAAGTTTGTATTCTTGAGGAACAAGCTGGGGATATTTCTCCCTTGGTTGAAATGGAGGAGATAACTGTTGAAATATTGTTTAACTGCAAAGAATATTCTTATCCCCTTTTGTGCATAAAGTAAAAGATAAAATATATATATATTATATCGACAAGTCAGCCCTATTGTACTAGACATGTCAAATGTAAATTAGAACGGTAAAGTGGACAGGTTGGCCTTGACCTAATTATTGGGGGGGAACAACTTGTATTTATAAGAGGCCTAGCACCTCATTTGTACACACACTCATCAAGTTCTCTCTATCAAGTGCGCAAATCTGAGAGTGACGCAGCTACAAGCAAGAGTATCTCAGTAAATGTGAAGGTTATCTTGGTGAAGAACTATCTTGGTCTAAGTGGTGTGATACTTTGTTCTAGTTAGGGTTTCTGGTGGATATTATGTTTGGTGAGATCTCTCTTGTGAGAGACAATGTACTTGGTTATTTAATCTATATTAAAGAAGTTTTGTTGGGTTTTCTTCCCCTTGAGGGTTTCCCAGGATAAATTCTTGTGTACTCTGTGATTGTGTTTCTTTAAGTAAGATCCTTATTATGTTGTTGTTATAATGAAGATTAATAATAACAGATAAAGAAAGAAACTTTAGCATGGTATCAGAGCTAAGCTTAAGAGATCATCTTTCACAAAAAAAGAAAAACATCATTGTTGGCGTACAAGAAAATTAGGGTTTTTTATTAAAGAGGAATTCCAGCCCAAAGATCATCTAGAAAAGTGTGCCCTAGCGTAAGGAACTCATTGGCACCTTTAGTGCACCTTTTTAGTGGATAGAACTCCCCTAAAGTGAAACCCTAGTTTTCACCAGTATCAGAAGTACCAGAAAACTAGAAGTACCAGGAAACCAGAAGTACCAAAAAACTAGAAGCACCAGTCTAGAAATCCATTGGTCCAGTTTCAAGGGTCAGAAATTGGAATTTTCAGAAACTTACTATACCAGCATACTCACCTCAGTCCAGCACATCTTTTGGTGAGTTCAATTTTTAGATCCAATAAATTTGATTTTTTTATTAGCTATAGCCCAGAGGGATAGGGTTTCTATTGCAAGAAAGGATAGCTATGGGTATGAGGGTAGAAGATAGGCTGGAAGCATCTGGAAGCTTCAGATCTTGGAAGCATAGGTTGCAGATGATTCTATACGAGAACATGTCATAGTGAGTGTACTAGAACCAGAGGAAGAAGAGAAAAAGACCAAGCATAAGGAAAAGGGAAAATAAAGTATCAAGCACATGTGGTAGAGGAAGAGGAAAATCCTCCCTCAAAGAAATATTTGGTAGAAATTGAGGATTATGTACTTTAAGTTGAAGATATTTGATCCGAAGAAAGAAATCAAATGGTGGAGTCCGTGGAGCCTCCCCACACAAAAACAAAAGATAAGTATTCAAGTTATTTTTTAGTATCTTGTTTACTTTAATACTTTCTCATTACAAGTTATATTTTTGTGAGAATGTTAATTAACCTCGTTTTACTCCAGTGTCTATGAAGACTTATGAAAGAAGTATCAAAGAAAAGGATAAAGAAAGAGATAAAATATTTATTTCAGGTATGATCACTCATGAGAGTGACAAAGATATGTGTTTAACTATGATAGTAAGGAAATTTTTGGTAATTTCATATCTATAGTGAAAAAGAGTTCAAAAGTCTTATTCATGATTAGGGTTTCAGATGTGTACATGGTTGAACAAGTTTTATTTAAGAAGAGATGTGTACTACTCTGATAGAAATCATGATATAGTTTTATTTGATTACTACTTATTGTTACTGACTGGTTGACTAAGTGACATATCTCAGAAATCATATTGTAAGTAAGTTTACAGGTCTTGGAAGAAAGAACTTATGCCTTGACTTGCAGAAGTTAGACAGCATGAGAAGGAGTTACGATATGGTGACAGTCAGTAAGAACCAAATAGTATACAGTATTCATATAGGAGCAGGAGACTCCTAAAGATGCAGAATAGAAATTTTCAAGATGAAGAGAAAGATGGATACTCAGATATAGTTGATGAGATAAAGGTAACTGCAGGTTGCTCCAATTCCATTCTTATAGATGCAGAGGAAGCAGGTTGATCCAGTATGAAATCAAAAAGAAAGAAATGTTAGAACTCAAGAAGGCACCCAGAATATTACAGAAGAAAACGTCAAGGATGATGATTAGAAGCTCTTATTTTGGTGCAAGAGGGAGATATGTCTCCAAGTTCGAAATGGAGGATCGTGATTTGGTGCAGTTAGGAAAGCAGATGGATGGTGCCCAGATATTTTGATCAAGATGAAAGTTATCCAGTAGATGGATGGTTCCCAACAGATGGGTAGCATGGTATTATACCGTGAAAATATTTTGGACCTCAAGAGATTTTTTCAGATCCCATAGCTAGACCATCGTAGAGAAGGAATGAGCAATCCCATGGGTAGACCTTCATAGAGAAGGAAAAGAGAAGAGACCTTCATAGAGAAGGAAGAGAACTTTGTAGAGAAGGAGAAAAAGAAGAGACCTTCGTAGAGAAGGGGAATGAGAAATTTTCCAAGGTTGGCCTCTATCCAAGTGTTGAGTTTTGGATACTCTAGGGACATGCTAGAATACCCTCATAGAGAGGGATGTGACCACCCTCATAGACAGGAGTGTGGATTTTTCTCCAAGGGGCAGCGGGAATATACTCTCCTCTAGCCAAGGACTGAGTAGCCTAGAACACAAACCTTGACCATGTGGAATGGTTAGTTGTCTCTTGAGGTTTGTGTCGTGATCTTGCATGGATCATGGAAAGGGAGTCTAGTCTTGCCTAGGCTAGTATCTTAGCTTCTCTAGTTCATGTGGGATGACTAGGAGTGAATCTATGGTAGTAGTCCTCCCCAGTGGATGGGTGAGATAGATGACTACAAAGAAGGGATAACATAAAAGGAATGGAAAAACTCATAGAATATCTTTTGTGTGAAGATAAGATATCTTCTATGTGAAGATAAGAAAGAGTATCTTTTGCGTGAAGATGAAAGAAAGAAAGAGTATCTTCTATGAGAAGATAAAGAGAACAAAACTTATTTAATATGGATTCATGGATAACCAGTCAGTGATGGTGATGCCAGATGACCAAGTGGATTATATGGATGGTGTTACCCAGTGGATGATGTTATCCAGTGGATGATGTTACCTAGTTGATGATGTTACCCAGTTGATGTTGATGTCTAGTTGATGATGATTATCCAGTTGATGATATTTCCTGTTGAAATAATGTAACTGCAAAGAGCATTCTTATTATTGGATTAAATCCCCATTGTGGATTAATCATTATTTTGCTATTGGATTAAATCCCCATTGTGGATTAATCAGGTCATTATTATTGTTATTGTTATTAGATTAATCCCCATTGAGGATTAATCATGTCGGTAATTGTATAAGGACCAAATCCCCTTTTGCGGATTGGTCATCGGACAATTACAAAGCACAAAATAAGAAGTCGGCCCCAGCAGTTATAATGAAAGGGACGGAATTAATTAAAGGTGGGTTTACCCACCCAGAGTGAGAGGTCGGCCCTACCAGATGGTGACTCTTCACACGTGTCAGATTGATATAAATAAGAGGCTAGCGCCTCACTTCTAACACACACTTCACTTGCTCATTCTCTTATGAGGCAAGCTGCATTTACAAGTTGGTGAGAAGAGAATAAGGGTGGTGCATCTCTTGAGGAGGAATTTTCTGTATTGGTTGAGTTATCTCTTGAACATGGTATAAGCTATTTATGATAAGGAAGTTTTTGCTGGGTTTTCTTCCCCTAGAGGGTTTCCCAGCATAAATGTTGTGTCTCTTATGGATGTGTATTTCTCGGTGATCTTGTTCTTATTATGCTCTTATCTTATGAAATGAAAATAACTATAATAATGGCATAAAACATTAACATGGTGTCAGAGCCAACTTGAAGAAAGCACAATCTGCAAGAGGAAAAACGTCACTGTTACCGGACCCCAAAATTAGGGTTTTGAAAAAGTGAGTGTTTTCAGCTATCTATCACCCTAGAAAGTTGCGCCCTCCCCCAAGGATCAATTTGGCACTTAGAGCACACCTTTTTAGTGGCTAGATCTCCCGGAAAGTGAAACCCTAGTTTCACAGAAAACCAGAGTACCAGAAGTACCAGAAAACCAGAAGCACCAGTCCATAAATCCGCAAATCAGATTTGAAGGGGTAAAAGTTGGATTTTTGAAATTTCGACTGCACCAGCTAATTGGCCTCATCCCAACTCATCTATCCCCTGGATCAGAATTCCAAAATTCAAAGTTTGAAAAATTAGGGTTTCCTCATAAAACCCTAAGTTGCAGTTGCAGTTGCAGTCTCAGAACCAGTTGCAGTTGCAGTACCTGTTGCAGTTGCAGCCGTAGAACCAGTTGCAA
>ML815051.1:102848-116587 GCA_009831015.1 Picea engelmannii | reverse complement strand
TGGATTAAATCCCCATTGTGGATTAATCAGGTCATTATTATTATTATTGTTATTAGATTAATCCCCATTGAGGATTAATCATGTCGGTAATTGTATAAGGACCAAATCCCCTTTTGCGGATTGGTCATCGGACAATTACAAAGAGCAGAATAAGAAGTCGGCCCCAGCAGTTATAATGAAAGGGCCAGAATTAATTAAAGGTGGGTTTACCCACCCAGAGTGAGAGGTCGGCCCTGCCAGATGGTGACTCTTCACACGTGCCAGATTGATATAAATAAGAGGCTAGCACCTCACTTCTAACACACACTTCACTTGCTCATTCTCTTATGAGGCAAGCTGCATTTACAAGTTGGCGAGAGGAGAAGAAGGGTGGCGCATCTCTTGAGGAGGACTTTTCTGTATCTGTTGAGTTATCTCTTGAACATGGTATAAGCTATTTATGATAAGGAAGTTTTTGATGGGTTTTCTTCCCCTAGAGGGTTTCCCAGGATAAATGTTGTGTCTCTTGTGGGTGTGTATTTCTCAGTGATCTTGTTCTTATTATGCTCTTATCTTATGAAATGCAAAGAACTATAATAATGGCATAAAACATTAACATTTCCCAGATGATATTGTTCAATTGATGATGACATCTAGTGACATGTCAAAAGATAAAGAATATCCTTCTTGTTAAGAGGGAGTGTTGAAATATTGTGTAACTGCAAAGAATATTCTTATCCCCTTTTGTGGATAAAGTAAAATATAAAATATATGTATTATATCGACAAGTCATCCCTATTGTGCTAGACATGTCAAATGTAAATTAGAAAGGTAAAGTGGACAGGTCGGCCCTGACCTAATTATTGGGGGGTGTTACACATTATTTTTGTCATCCCTATGACTGTTAATGATGTAATCCTATTTGTTGCCTTCAAAGGGGTCAGTAGCCTGAATTCCTAAAGAAAGAAGGGAGAACAACTTTTCCTGAGAGAAGTTGTGTTTTCCTCTGTAAAAATCCTATTTTGGAGGATTTCCACAGGCTTCTATATATGCAGGGTGCGGAAATGCACGATTTCCGCACCTTGCTCTATAGCTAGGGTGCGGAGTTTCTACGGGTTGCTCTATAGCTGGGGTGCGGCGGCCTCCGTACGTGGGAAAAAATGAGCATTTTCTCAATGGTTCTAGAAGGAGAAGATTCTATGGTGAGGTGGCCTCCGAATGGTTTGAATCTTACTTGATTTCATGATTTAGTGGGATCATCCTAACCTCCTCACCTTATCCTCTTCAGCTTATAAAAAGAGAGGATCTCTCATGGAGAAAGTTAGTTGGTTTTGGAGCTTGACTTTTGTAGCTTGATTGAGTTGGATGGAGCTTGGGAAATTTATGTTGGCTTTAAGCTTTGCTTTGTCAAGATAGATTGTGAGTAGCTATCAAATCCATGGTCTCAGAATCCATTGGAGCAAGAAGTTTGTGGGAAGCAAGGAACTTTTCGAAGGAACCTTACGACATCAAGGCATCTAGTTGTAATCTCTCTTCCTATTATTAATATAATACATTGGCATGTTTATTTCCCATAGAATTATCCTTATTTTATTGCATAATTTTGTGATCATATGCATAGGTTGTCATTGAATATACTTTACTACTTTCACTTTGGTTGGTTTATGTCTCACTGCAGGATCGGTATCATAAGAGCGTCGGAGCGAAACAGGAACAACAAAGACATAAGGAAGCGACACTTAAAGGTATGTTTGGTAGTAAATTTGATGATTAGAGCCTAGGGAAAGCGCTATGTCATGTCTTGTTTTGTTCTAGATCTAGGTGGATCTAGGTGGATCTAAGGAGATTAGTTTATGTCTGCATTTACCGATTTATCCAATAATAGGGGGGGGCACAACTTGTATTTATAAGAGGCCTACCACCTCATTTGTACACACACTCATCAAGCTCTCTCTATCAAGGGTGCAAGTCTGAGAGTGACGCAGCTACAAGGAAGAGTATCTCAGTAAAGGTGAAGGACTATCTTGGTCTAAGTGATGCGCTACTCTGTTCTGGTTAGGGTTTATGGTGGATCTTTTGTTTGGTGAGATATCTCCTGTGAGAGACACTATACTTGGTTATAGAATATATATTAAAGAATTTTTGTTGGGTTTTCTTCCCCTTGAGGGTTTACCGAGATAAATGCTTGTGTACTCTGTGATTGTGTTTCTTTCAGTAATATACTTATTATATTGTTGTTATAATGAAGATTAATAATAACAGATTAAGCAAGAAACTTTAACAATAACTCCCTCAGCTGGGAGGGATATTTGATATGTGGCATCATGGACTATCAGTGAGTTGTGAATCTATATCATGCTAGTACAACTTAGAGATAATCATATAGCTTAGAGATGATTCTTGCATCATGCTAGTTATGATCGTGCTATTATAGCTCATATATGATACATATGGTTGGATTTGTTTATGATACAGTGGCCTGAGGAGCATCATGTTAGTACAAGTTAGAGGTGAACATACATCTTATATATGATGTATTGACGTCATGCTAGTTATCTTCATGCTAGTACATCTTAGAGATGATGTTGGTGAGTCGCATCATACTAAATATGGTCATGACCATACAAATTAGAGATGATGTAGAGGGCTCGTGTCATGTTATATATGATCATGCTAGTACATCTTAGAGATGGCATACAGCTTAGACATGATGCATTTCCATCATGCTAGATATGTCATGCTAGTACAGCATAGAGATGATCATATAGCTTAGATATAACACAGTGAGGCATTGATCTACATCATGTGAATACAACTTAGATGTGGCATACATCTTAGATATGACGCATTGGCATCATGCTAGATATGCCATGCTAGTATGAGTTAGAGATGTTGAAATATTGTAACTGCAAAGAGTATTTTATTTATTATTGAATCATTATTAATTAGATCAATCCCCTTTTGTGGATTGATCATGTCGGGCATTGTAAATGACCAAATCCCCTTTTCTCAATTGGTCAAACCCTGATTATATCATGTTAATTAATAATTCATCCCACATGCCTAATTAAAGTGGTTATAACCACTAAGTGAAGAGGTCATCCCTGATTGATTAAGAGACACCTCCCTAGTGCATGCCAGCTAGTATAAATAAGTTAGGAGTGTTCATCATTTCTTCACTCACTCAAGTCACTCACTCATTGCGCAAGTTTGGATAATTATGAAGTTGGGAGAAGGAGGAGAGAGAGTCGGATTGCTCCGTCTTGGATATTCTCTAGTGTTTTGGGTTATTGTCTTGGCATTGTATTGACTATCTATATTAAGGAAGTTTTTGTTGGGTTTTCTCCCCCATGAGGGTTTCCCAGGACAAATGTCATGTATCTTGTGATTGTGTTTCTCTTAGTGATCTTACCTATGTTATGGTTATCTAGTAAATTTAAAAGAAACTTAATAGCATCTCTAAAACTTAACATGGTATCAGAGCCATGTTGAAGAGAGCACCTTTCACTGGATAAGAAAAAATGTCATTGTTGATGTACACGAAAATTAGGGATTTTATTGGAAAGGAATTTTTGCCTAAAAACCATCTAGAAAATTGTTCCCTACCCTAGTGAATATTTTGGCAGCTTGAGTGCACCTTTTCAGTGGACAGAGCCTCTGAAAAGTCAAACCCTAGTTTTGATTGGTACCAGAAAACCAGAAAAAACAGGAAACCAGAACCAATACCAGAAGTACCAGTCCATATTTCCACGAGTCAAGTTTCAAGGGGGGAAAATTGAAAGTTTTGAAATCTAACAGCTCCATCAAACTCGCCTTAGCCCAGTGCATCTGGTCCCTGGATCAAAAGTTCAAAATTTGAAGTTTGGAAAATTAGGGTTTCCTCATAAAACCCTAAGTTGCAACTGCAGCTACAGTTGCATAATCAACTGGAGTATCAGTTGCAGTATCATTTGAAGTATCAGTGTTAGGGTCCTAACCCGCACATAGGTAGATCAATATATTCGGATGTAATAAAGGTCAATATTAATAAGGCCTTTCAATAAAATAGAATAAGGCGGATGTAAGAATACCTAATAGAAGCTTCCGCTTCTAGAAGGATCTTCCTATAGATGCTTCTCTTGATAAACACATTTAGTATAAATAAGGGTCGAGGGTATGAAAACTCTAGTTTGGAGATTATTGTAACAGAGCGTTGCTCGATTGGAGGTTGCCCCCTCAAAGAGGCCTGTGAACATTGCTTTCTAAATCAAAGTGTTATTTATGTTGTTGTTCTTATATCATTTATGTGTTATTGTGGAGATTATGCTGGATATATTACTGTTATTCTGCCATTTATATCATTTTATTTTTGTTCTGCATATTTAGTATATATGGTATCTTGCAAGTGGTATCAGAACACTTTCCTTGGCAGAAATTGTGGGAATTTTTTTTCAGGGTAGAGATGTATTCCAATGTCTTTAAGCCACAGAGATCTATCGTTACATGCATAAACCCGTGGTTGAGGGATTCATACATGCAGAAAATACAAGTGGTTCTTAAGCACACATCTGTTGGCCACCCTTGTAACCCCTGTTGGTACCCCTTCGAGTGATAGCGCATCAGACAGCACTTGTGTACAGATCGGCCTAGATTTCATGAAGCCCTCTTTAGATAAACCTATCGGTCATCGGACTGCTATAGTGTCACTGAGAACATCACTCGGGAAGATACTCTCTAGTACCTGGGTAGTTGGGTAGTACGGATAAGGGTACGGTCTATCCTCCTTAGTTAGTGCCCTGAGATATTGGGTCGAGTACTACTGTTGAACCCCACACATATATCAGAGAGCTATAGCACAGGGAAAACCCTTATCTGTAGAACCCTTGAATACCTAACCCTTGGGGGACAAAAACATAAACAAATTAAAACATACCAGATCTGTTGTCGTGCAACTATGTTCAGGTTGCCAAGTAAATACACATCTCATTCTAGTTAAGCATTTAGGGATTTCATCACTGGAGTATTCTTCAAACCGGAGTATAACTCCACAGGTGTTAAAAAAAAGTCTGGAAATTTTTTCACCATTATTTGAGACCTATTCCATTGGATTCATCTCTCTGCCCTTATCACTTTCATCCATATCATTTTTCGGAAAAAAAAATTACCCCGCCCACCCCTTTTCAGTTCACCCATCCTCATGGCCCATACCCATATCCAAGACCTGGAAGCTCGCTTCAACACCATGCAATCTGGTTTCCTCGAAACCCAAAAAGAAGTGAAACAACTCAATGCTATTGTTGCCTCCATCGATTCGTCCATCAATGCTACCATAAATACAACCATGCAGTCCTCCATGGACGAAGTCAAACAAGAACTGACCACCCATCTTGAATCGGTCTTTTCATCACTCTGCACCAAACTAAATATCCCTACAGATGACCATTTCTCTAAAGCACCTCCAAAGAATGAAGGCGAAACTTCCTCCCATTCCCATACCTTTCAGTCCCATCACTTTCAACGTGACATACGCCTTCTGCAGGTGGACGTGACCAAATTTGATGGCTCGGACCCCACTGGTTGGGTAACCCAAATGGAACATTATTTCTCTTTATACGACATTACAGATGACTTGGCCAAACTCTGGTATGGTGTTCTCCATCTAGATCAAGAACGTTGGCAATGGTAACAATGGAGAAAAACTTCTTGTTAAGGGTATATTCGTTGGACTCAATTTGTGACTGAGTTTTATGAACTCTTTGACACGGACACCAACCATTTGGGTCATCTGACAAAGTTGAAACAATCCAGAATAGTAGAATACTTCATAGCTTCCTTTGAGTGCCTGGATTTTCGAACAGAGGGCATGACAGATGCTTTCTTTCGAGAGTGTTTTATCAGTGGCCTTAAGGAGGAGATTCGGGCCCATGTCCTCATGGCTAGACCCTCGACTTGGGTGGAATCTACTAAAAGAGATAAAGAATCACAATAGGTTGTATCATCTCAAAACCGCAAACCCTCCTTTATCCCTCGCCCTAAACCCGTCACTCCCAATACTCCCTCCGCCCCATTAAAAATCCAAAAATTGACCAGGGCTGAAATGGTTGAATGCCAACTCAAAGGCCTTTGTTATAATTGTGATGACAAATATTTCCTAGGCCACAAGTGTAAGGAACAAAATCTTTTTATTTCCATCTCTGAGGATATTTCAGAAGAGGATGTGGAAACTCCCCTTGTGTCTGAGTCACCTGAAATCACTGACATAACCCCTCCCTCAGACCCTCCCAAAGTAGAACCCGTCATTTCCCTCAATGCTCTCACTGACTTTTCCGCTCCTCAAGCCCTCAAGTTAATTAGTTACATCAAGAATCGGAAGGTCATCATTCTGGTTGATAGTGGAAGCACCCATAATTGTATTCATTGTCGCATTGCCCAAGAAACTCATTGCTACATCCATGCTATCAACAATTTCCAAATCATGATTTCCAATGGTGGTTCCATGAAATGTGGAGGGCATTGTGAAAATGTGTGTCTCCAAATCAGTGACTACCACCTAAAATCCCATATGTTTGCTATCGACATGGGTGGTTTTGACATTGTGTTGGGTGCATACTGGCTACGAACTTTGGGTCCCATTCTCATGGATTTTAAGCATTAACCATGAAATTTGACTAGGAAGGCCACCAATATAAATTCCAAGGCATCATCATTGGTTCACCTGAGGTCATTAGTTCCCATCGCATGGAAAAGTTGCTCAAAAAAGGTCATTCTGGTGTCATTTCCCAACTCCATGCCATTCAAGCAACAGAAACACCCCCGGTGCCACATGACCTCCAAGCTCTCCTTTCTAAACATCAAATGGTATTTTCCACTCCCTAAGGCCTCCCTCCTTCTTGTGGTGTTCATGATCATTCTATTCCCCTTGTACCCAGAAGCCTTCCTCCCAATATTTGTCCATATCGCCACCCCTTTTCACAAAAAAATGAAATTGAGAAAATGATCCAGGAACTCCTTAATGCAGGCGTTATCCTCCCTAGTACGAGCCCTTACTCTTCTCCTGTAGTCATGGTCCTGAAGAAAGAACGTTCTTGGAGAATGTGTCCTGACTTTTGTTCCCTCAACAAACTGACCATTAAAGACAAATTTCTCATTCCTGTCATTGATGACCTCCCGGATGAATTGAGTGGCACCCAATTCTTTACTAAACTTGATCTTTGCTCGGGCTATCACCAGATACGTATGAAAGAGGCAGATATTCCCAAGATGGCCTTTCGCACTCATGAGGGCCACTATGAGTTTTTGGTCATGCCCTTTGGCTTATGTAATGCCCCCTCCACCTTCTAAAGCCTCATGAATCATGTCTCCCGTCCCTTTCTCCGTCATTTTGTCTTAGTTTTCTTTGATGATATCCTCATCTATAGCAAAACCTAGACAGACCATCTTACTCATGTGGATCAAGTTCTCCATCTCCTCTCTCAGCACCAACTTTTCCTGAAACAATCTAAATGTGCTTTTGGTGCCTTCGAAGTAGAATACTTGGGTCATTTGGTTGGAAAGGATGGCGTCATGGTGGATCGAAAAAATATTGAAGTTATGCAAGATTGGTCGCACCCAAACACTCTCAAAAGCTTGCATGGATTTCTGGGCTTAACATGGTATTATTGCAAGTTTGTTAAGAACTACGGAAAGATTATAGCACCTCTCACTGCTCTCCTCAAAAATAACTCTTTCACTTGGACTCCAACTGCTGCTCAAGCTTTTCAAACCTTGAAGATGGCTATGTGCACCACTCTGGTTCTGGCCCTTATTTCACAAAGACCTTTGTGTTGGAATGTGATGCCTCGGGGAAAGGAATCGGTGTTGTACTTATGCAAGAGGGTCGACCCTTGGCCTTCACTAGCAAGCAACTGTATGAAAGGAATATGGGCAAACCCATTTATGAAAAGGAAATGTTGGCTATTCTGCATGTTTTTGATCTGTGGCACCCTTATCTCTTGGTGCAATGCTTCCAAATCAAGACCGACCATCAGAGCCTCAAGTACTTTCTGGAACAACGCATTTCCTCCCAAGAGCAACAAAAATGGGTGACTAAGCTCTTTGGTTATGATTATGAGATCATTTACAAGAAGGGAAAAGACAATGTAGTGGTGGATGCACTGTCCCGAAAATATGAAGAAGAAGGATCCATTTTTTCTCTTTCCTTCATTGTACCCGATTGGCTCCAAGCTATGCGCCAGGAATGGCTTCAAGATCCCAAAAGTTCGCATCTGATCCAGCAATTGCAGACCAAGGCTCCGGCTCCCATAGGGTACTCTTGGCTCTAGGATGAGCTTCTATACAAAGGCCATTTGTATTTAAGTAAAAAATCAAATCTTAAATCCACAGTACTTTCTGAGCTTCATGCTACACCCACAGCAGGGCACTCAGGGTTCACCAAAACATATGACAGAGTCAAACATTTTTTTTTCTGGGATGGTATGAAACAGGACATCCATAATTTTGTCGCTAAATGTGAGGTTTGTCCACGCAACAAGGGAGAAACAGTCAAATCTCCAAGCACACTACAACCGCCTCCAATTCCACTGGCTATTTGGAAGGATATCTCTATGGAATTTATTACCGTCTTACCCAAATCAGGGAATAAATCAGTCGTAATGGTAGTTGTGGATCGCCTTTCCAAGTATTCTCATTTCTGCGCTCTTCAACACCCATTTACTACATCCATGGTGGCTCAACTTTTCATGGACCAGGTCTTCAAGCTTCATGGCATGCCGCACTCTATTGTTTCTGATCGTGACCCAACTTTCACAAGCAATTTTTGGCAAGAACTGTTTAAGCTCCAGGGCACCCAATTGCATCTCAGCACAAATTATCATCCCCAAACTGATGGTCAAACGAAAGTTTTCAACAAGTGTTTGAAAACATATATGAGGTGTTTTGCCTCTAAAAAACAACATCAGTGGGCTCAATGGCTACCCCTAGTCGAATGGTGGTACAACACTTCCTACCATACAGCTACTCGCATGACTCCTTTTGAAGCGATATATGGACAAAATCCACCTTCAGTTCTCTCATACTTACCGGGTACCTTGAAGGTCCAGGCGGTTGACCAAACACTTACAGTTCGAGAGGATATTCTTCGTACCCTTAATGAGAACTTGGTCATGGCACAAAATCACATGAAGCAACAAGCAGATCAAGTTCGCTCGGAACGTCAATTTGCTGAAGGGGATCAGGTGTTTCTATGATTGCAACCATACAAGCAAACTTCCCTCAAGGCCAAGCATTGTCAGAAGCTAGCGCCCAAATTTTATGGTCCTTATATAGTTCTCAAGCGTGTGGGACAAGTCGCATATCAATTAGCTCTGCCCAGTCAGTCGAAGCTACATCCAGTTTTTCATGTTTCATGCTTAAAAAAGGTGATTGGAACTAGGTGCAAAATTCAAACCAACCTTCACGAGTTAGCTGAAGAAGGATCCATTTGGCTACAACCAGAAGCAGTTTTGGACCAACGTGAGCGTCGCCTACGTCAGAGAACCATCAAGGAAGTGCTAGTCCAGTGGAAAGATGTGAATCCAGCAGATGCCACTTGGGAACCTGCTACCATTCTGCAGCAGTTTCCACATCTCAAGCCTTGAGGACAAGGCTATTTTTAAAGGGGAAAACATGTTAGGGTCCTAACCCGCACATAGGTAGATCAATATATTTGGATGTAATAAAGGTCAATATTAATAAGGCCTTTCAATAAAATAGAATAAGACGGATGTAAGAAGACCCAATAGAAGCTTCCACTTCTAGAAGGATCTTCCTCTAGATGCTTCTCTTGATAGACATATTTAGTATAAATAAGGGTCGAGGGTATGAAAACCCTAGCTTGGAGATTATTGTAACAGAGCATTGCTCAATTAGAGGTTTCCCCCTCGAAGAGGCCTGTGAACATTTCTTTCTAAATCAAAGTGTTATTTATGTTGTTGTTCTTATATCATTTGTGTTATTGTGGAGATTATGCTGGATATATCACTGTTATTCTGCCATTTCTAGCATTTTATTTTTGTTCTGCATATTTAGTATATCTGGTATCTTGCAATCAGTTGCAGTACCAGTTGCAGTCACCCTTAAAGTTTTTAAAGGGTTGGTAATTATTATCGTTTCTATCAGATGGTACCACTAAATGCAAATACTATCTAAGGTATGTGCTTACATATGTTTAAATTATTAAGCTTTGAAGGGCATTTGCAGGAGAAGGGATCTCTTGCCATAGATCCAAAAGGATCTCAGATCCAAAACATTCAGAGGAATAATGCACCCCGGGTTTGATTATTTTGATTTGCATCTATTTGTTATAACATTATTTTGACCTCATGAACATCTAGCTTATATGTTGAAATCATACTAATAATTGGTCAAAATTATCAAGGTTGATTAAAGTTGAGTTTATTTTCTAACTTAGATTTATGTCAAGATAACATATTGTCTTAGTATAGAATACAGGTTGAAGAAAACATTTGTCATATTGAGTGAAGGAGACTTGAAAGAAAAGCAACACAGTCATTCTTGAGGACAAAACTTCAGATTCCAGGTTTGATTGATTAAGTTGATAAGATTCAAACTTGCACATGTCAAGTTTGATAGCTACCTCATAGTTGAGATAGCCTACTTGGTAGCATGTGAACATATTGAGATAAATGTTTATTGTGTTCATTCACGAGATATAACTAACATCTCCTCCAGGAGAAACTTCTCTGTTTCTCTCCAGGTTACCATGAAGGAATTAGTATTCACAACACTAGAAGAGTGTTTCTCTCATTATTGTATTTCTTACTTTTAACCCTTGTTGTAGGTAGGGAACAAATGATATCTCTAAAGGAGCTATTGTGGTGATTGTTCTCACCTTTGCTTTATTATTATTATAAAGATTATTATTCTTGGTTGACGTTGTTCTGGGCAGGTCACAGTTTCCCTAAGGAAGCTGTAGTGAAGGTTTCAGAAGGAAACATATTAGATGGTACATGAAGCAGACTATGTACATGACCATACACATCCATGTACCAAAGAATATGAAGAAGAAGTTGTTTTTGAGATCTAGAGTATCTCGTATGGAGATTAATTGTAAGGAGAAGAAGGCTCCAAAGATGACAACACATAAGAATAGAACTCACAGAAGACTTGGTCAAAGGATAATGAAGCCACCTTGACGGGAAGAAGAACTCATTTAAATTCTAACTCAGCTTTTCATATTTAGACTTGGTATTCAACACCAAGTATACCCTGTAAGAGATGATGAAGTCATTGTAGGCTCAGAATAAATCAAGAGTAACACTAATCTTAGAAAGGATCAGATGAATAGACATCTTCCAAGATTGGGAGACAGATACCATGAGAAGACTAGATCGTAGCTTCAGATACTCCTAGGAGATATGAAATCTTCTGGAAGATTCCCTTGTTTCAGTGACAGAGAAGGAAGCCAGTGAGAAATATTGGGATATAGATTTTTCCATGAGAATAGAAGAGAATTAATTGATGACTTCCAAGACTGATCTAACATATCAATCATGTTGTAGATGTACAAATATTGAACTGTGTCCAGAGGATTCTCCCAGCAAGAGGGAAAATACTATGACGAGACACTTGCTCCGTTAATTGAAGAAATAGTTCTAGTATTCATGAAGACAACCGGGAAAACCATGATTCTGATATAGTATGAGATTCAGGGGGAGAAATCCCTATATTTGAGAGTGATTTATCTCCTTTGTTAGTTTTTACAGTACATTGGTTGGTCCGTGGAGACATGAATACACTATCAGATAGAGTTACCTCCATGAAAGAAGAAGAGATACTTTCAGTGTTAGTTTTTGAGACACTCTCAGTTTCAAATGAAGTTGTTGTCGTGATAGAGTAGAAGAGTTGTTATCAGATTTTAGCAGCCACAGTCAGAATGACATAAGTCATTCTTAGCTTCAGATCAATTGAAGGTGCAAAGTCCCAGTTCCAGAAGGAACAATTGTAGAAAGACGAGAGGACATACTCTCAGGTAGTGAGACAGATAGTGCTTGGAAGAAAGCACATAGAGCTAGCACATGATTGTGCAGATTGAGTTGCAGCTGAGCAAGTGTACCAGGTTTGTACAAAGTGATGTGAAAAAATGATTTGAAGTTAAAGATAGAAAGACTCATGTATGCAATATGAAGCAAGCTCCTAGAGCTTGGTATGGCAGAATTGGCAATTTCCTTATGAGCTTGGGCTTTACCAAGAGTAAAGATTATTCTAACCTTTATTTCAAAGTTATGGTCAATTATATTATTGTTGTATGTGGATGAATTATTATTAACTAGAGAAGAAAATCTCATCACAAAATTGTAAGAAGAATCTCACTGCAGAATTTGAGATGAAAGACCTAGGCCCGATGCATTATTACTTAGGTCTTGAAGTTTGGCAGAGCTAAGAGAAGATATCCGTAACCAAGGGAAGTATGGAGTTGAAATATTGAATAGGTTTGATATGTTGGAGTGTAAATCTATGAACACACCCATGGAAACAAATTTGAAGCTATTGGTAGACACTTCATCAAAATTGGTTAATGCTACTCTGTACAGACAAATTATTGGTTTGTTGATGTATCTGACGAACACCAGGACAGATATATGTTTTGTTGTGAACACCTTGAGTTAGTATCTGGTAGAACCCAGATGTGTTCACCTTGATGATGCAAAATATGTGATCAGATACCTTAAGGGTATGTTGGATTTTGGTCTTTGTTATACTAGATATCATGACTTCGGATTGTATGGATATACTGATTCAGATTGAGCTCAAAGTGTTTTTGATAGAAAGAGCACTTCAGGATGTTGTTTACATATCTATTTGATCTGGAGATGGAAGCCACCAGAGTTGTATAAAGATGATGTGTTCCATGATGAGTTGAAGCATGCAGAGATATAGTATCACTTCATTCATGATATGATGTAGAGGGGAGATTTAAAGCTCCAATATGTTGGCACAGATGAGTAGTTTGCAGACCAAGATTTTGTCTCGTATAAAGTTTAAATACTTTTGAGACAAGCTTGGTATAGTCTAAAAGGACCTCCCTCAAAAGGGGGAGTAGTGATGATGATACTATGGTATCTTGACCAATAGTGGGTAGCTTAGATAGGATTGTATATCCTAGGGGACTGATCTTCCCTGGACGGGATGTCAGAGTACTTGTGCATGTATAGATTTGGTCACTAATGGTAGCTATGTTAGGATTTTATATCCGAGGGAATATTTTGATTCCTGAGAATATTCTTTGGGTATGTCAGAGTACCACGTGGTAGCTTTGTTAGGATTCTATATCCTAGGGAATATTTTGATTTATGGGCAGACCCTTTGGATCTTTCAGGGTACCAAAAAATGTTGGTGCACCACCTCATTATGTTGCATATGATGTTGTTTCACCTACCTCATTATATGTTCAAAGTGTTAAAAACAAATATTTACAATGCTCAGAATGTCAAATAGATGGCTCCAATGTTCGACAACACAGGTATTCCAACAGAGGACGAACACCTTCAGTAACCACTCACATAACCAAATCAAAGATCAACACATCGATGTTTTCACGTGGTAAAACTCCTACGGGGAAACATCCACGGCCCCAGCCAACGCGGCCACTTGGAACAGTTTATTAATGCAAAGAAAAAGATTACAGAGATATTTTACAAGAGAGTTTCTCACAATCGATCATCGGCAAATGACCCTCCATGCTCTTTAAATAGAGATCATGGACCAATCGGGTGTTAAGCCAC
>ML815051.1:62000-84888 GCA_009831015.1 Picea engelmannii | reverse complement strand
CTCATCAAGTTGGTTTTGGTGAATTCGAAAAACACACAAAAGGTGTAGGTTTGAGAATACTAACCAAGATGGGTTATGAAGAAGGAAAGGGCCTTGGATGTAGAGGTCAAGGCATTGTGAATCCTATTGAGGTTGAGGAAAGGCCTCAATACTTAGGATTGGGATATGGCGAAGGGGACCTTGGAGAGTCTTCCAAGATAGGTTCCAAATCTTCGAAAGCAAGTAATGCTTCAAATGGCCAACTTAAGACATTGCAGGAATACTTCACAAAAGGAAATGGTGCATCACTTCAGGACTATGGTAGTGAATGCAAGTTGTCTCCAAAGAAAAGTGAAGATCAGCATGGAAGGTATAATGGTCATGTTTCTATTAATTCTCTTTTTTATTATAACAAGCATAATCAAGTAAACCGGAACTTGTGGAAACTTTATCCATGTGCTTATTGTCATTCACCTAAGCATTGTGTTGCCAAGTGTTGGAAGAGACAAAATTTGTACAAGAATCCTATGTCGACCAGGAAGGAAACACGACGTAAAGGCTCAAGTCCACAACGGAAGAAGGAGAAGGGTAAACAAGTCTGGATGCCAAAAACTCGTTGTACGTTTTGCAGCAAGAGTGGACATCAAAAGGCTAGTTGTTGGAAGCTTAATCCAGAGCTTTGTCCAAGGAAGGACAAAAGGATTTTGCATGTACCCATGAAGGAGGAAGGATTACCAGCGAAGCAAGAGGAACAGCATGAAGGAGAGAAACCAGTCACTTGGTTCTGCCAGAAGTGGATGTCTCAACTTCATGGTATTTTGCTTCCATTAATATAATCATCTTTCAGAGACAGAGAGAAAGTCAGGTGGCCTATCCCGAGCTTGTTGAGTGGTCAATAACCTTTTGGGGACCAAAAGTTCTTATTGTTGGGAGGTGTGATCCGAAATCGGATTTAGAAGCCTGACAGGGCATGAAAAATGCTCAAAAATGAAAGTGCTCGGAATCCGATGAAACCAACACCATTGCGTCCGGCTCGTCTTCCTAATTCCGGTGGTATATTTACTTTGTCAAACGGAGTCTGTATGGAGAAGATATCGCATTCTGTCCGAAAAGTCAAACAAGTAAAAAAAAAAATGTTGACTAGGCAGTCCATACAGGACACGTGGCAGGTTCGTACAGGACACGTGGCAGGTCCGTACAGGACATGTGGCAGGTTCGTACAATGAAACGTGGCAGGTTTGTACAGGACACATGGCGGCTCCAGGTGATGACATGTGTCAGGCAATTTTGGCATTTTTGGTGTACGGCTGGACCAATCCTGAGGTGACACATGTCACCACTGAAAGGGTGACATGTGGCAGGGTGACATCAGCAGCTGACGTGGTAGGCTGACGCAGCATGATGACTGGACCATACGGTGAGATGACGTGGCAAGTGACGTGGGCGAATCATCGATCTACACGTGGCATGCATCAGTTGGATGTAAGGGTGCCACGTGGCCCAATCACGGGCTGCCACGTGGCACCCCGGTTTTGGTCAATATGGTCTATGTCAAAAGTTCATGGAGCCCGGGGGGATTCGAACCCCGGATCTCCCCGTCGTGTAGCGCCTTTATCAATATGCTTTACCATCCGACCACCACTTGTGACTTGTTTGATATATGGGTTTAAAAGTATTTGAAATCAAGTTATGTGTGGTATGGCGGGGGGGTCGGGTCGAGGCTTAGCCCCGACCCCTGGTTTTATGCTATGTGACCACGGTGGAGTTGGTTGGCGCAGTTACGATGGTTGACGCGCGGTTACAATGGATCGGTACATGTGACCAAAAATTATAGCGCGGGGGTGTATAAAAAAAATGTAACCGTGACTTATGTGCGCGGGAATATTTATCATGCACGTTTTTTTTTTGTTTATGGTTATAACCGTTACATGTGCGGGTTGAATAGCCCGAGGACCCATGGTTCTATGCAAAGTCCATGCGACCAAGTGCTAGAGCGTGGAAGGGGTTAGGGCCAGCGCTTAGCCCTTTGGGCTAGCGCTTGGCCCTATGATGCCCATGTGACCTTAATTTAGGTGTGTGCGCCCAGTGAAGGGGGATAGGCCCAAAATTTAACTATAATATAGTTATAAATGGGTTTTTCTAACCAATTTTGAGTTTTAATGTAATTAAACTCATTATTAATGTAATTGGGAGTTATTGGGTGGTTTTTGAGCCTAACTTCTTGGAGGAAGTTGGAGATGGAAAACTACCTTCCCAACTATTTAACCAAGGCCATGTTGAGGCCATGGGGACAGATTTTGAGAGCATTCAGAGCAGAGATGCTGAGGAGAAGCCAAGTCAAAGCCAATTTGAGGCAGGGAAGCCGTTGAGGAGGAGATGTTGTCAGACCATTTCTGAGAGCTCTCGACGTCCGTTTCACGTGCCGTTTTTTGTGCATGGTTCTAGAGATCTGGGCGAACATGACCAGATCAGTCTTGAAGCCATTCAGCATTGTAATGATGTACTATTGAGCTTTCGAACAGAAATAAAGAAGCCTTCCCCATAGAGAAAAGGCCCGGAGACGTAGGCAAAGTTGTGTCGAACTCCGTTATCAACCTGCGTATTATGGTTTGTTGTTTTTCATTGCATTTCAGATCTGCATATATGTAAATGGTTGTATAATTCCTTTTCTTTTCTCATTCTTTCATTAAGTTTCTCAATGGTTAATTAATGCATGCAAATAAAAACCCAACCATAAGTCATTCGAAAAATCCTGACGGATCATGGAGCCTGATTATCTTCCTGATTTAGAGGTCTTTTACTTTCAGTCGTGTTTATACCCCATGAAGTATTTACACCCCAAAAGTATGTACACTCTTCCACGCGGGGGAGTGCAGAGGGGGGTACCCCCTCTGTGGGGTCCGGGGGGGCTATCCCCCCGGCTGGGGGGTCTGGGGACAAGCGGGCCCCTAGCGGGGGTTCGAGGGCAGCGTCCCCCGATGGGGGTTCAGGGGCGAAGCCCTCGAAGAAAAAATTGCCTTGTAAAAGTATATTGTAATTTCATTGTAAATCTGGACCATTCATTATAAGGTCGTAAATATAACGATAGAGATTATGTTAGGGTTTTTTTCCCTACAAGGCAACCCTCTTTTATGAGGGAAATGTATTGTGGCTATCTAGGTTGGCAAGTATTGTATTCTGAGAGAGGAGACTGTGAGAAAAAAAAGAGGAAGTTACAACGGGTTTTTTTGTAGGTTGTATCCCTTCATTTTGTTGGATAATAATAAAGAAAGGACCTGGCAATTTCTCTGGTGGACGTAGCCCACACTAGGTGAACAACGTAAATTTGTGTCTCTCTTGTATTGTGTATCTTCTATGTTTTATTTCCGCATTTGTTTTATTTTATTGCTCCGCAGTCCTGTTTTTCTAACAGAACCTGTTCAAGTTGCGTTGGGATCGTGAGGATGTGATCTAAGCCATGAATCCATTTTCAAGAAATTATGAGCACTTTGATTTTTGAGCATATTTTGATCCCTTGAATCAATGCCACTTCATCTTCTTGTTGAAGATGATGATGATGATGCCACTTCATCTTCTTGTTGAATATGTCTAGCTTCTTGTTGAAGATGATGATGTCACTTCAGCTTCTTCTTGAAGATGATGATGATGCCACTTCAGCTTCTTACTGAAGATGATGATGATGATGATGTTATTTCAGGCTTCATGTTGAAGATGATGATGTTACTTTAGCCTCATGCTAAATATGTTGATGATATTACTTTAGCCTCATGCTAAAGAATATGATTATGTTACTCTAGCCTCGTGCTAAAGAATATGATGATGTTACTTTAGCCTCACGCTAAAGATGTTGATGATGTTACGTTAGCCTCATATTGATGATGATGATGATGATGATGCTACTCCAGCTCCATGTTGTGAATGATGATGATGAGAAAAACTTCTGATGATTTATAGATGTGTCAGTGAGTGTTCCAGATGTTTTTGATGTTGCTTCCCTCTCTCTCTCCTGATGATGTTGTATTGAGGTGTGTCTGTAGAATACCCTTCTTGTTAAGGGGGAGTGTTGAAATATTGTAACTGCAAAGAGTATTCTATTTATTATTGAGTCATTATTAATTATATCAATCCCCTTTTGTGGATTGATCATGTTAGGCATTGTAAATGACCAAATCCCCTTTTGTGGATTGGTCAAACCCCAATTATATCATGCTAATTAAGAAGTCAAACCCCAAGCCTAATTAAAGTGGTTATAACCACTAAGTGAAGAGGTCGCCCCTGCTTGATGAAGAGACACATCCCTAGACCCTGCCAGCTAGTATAAATAAGTGAGGAGTGTTCCTCATTTGTTCACTCACTCAAGTCACTCACTCATTATGCAAGTTCGGAGATTTATGAAGTTGGGAGAAGGAGGAGAGAGAGGCGCATTGCTCAGTCTTGGATATTCTCTAGTGTTTTGGGTTATTGTCTTGGCATTGTATTAGCTATCTATATTAAGGAAGTTTTTGTTGGGTTTTCTCCCCCATGAGGGTTTCCCAAGATAAGTGTTGTGTGTCTTGTGATTGTGTTTCTCTCAGTGATCCTACCTATGTTATGGTTATCTAGTAAATTGAAAAGAAACTTAATATCAGCTCTAAAACTTAGCAAGAGATGATGTAGATGATACTACACATCACGCTAGTAAAACTTAGATATGATGCATTTGCATCATGCTAGTACGGCTTAGAGGTGATGCAGTTGATGGCATTGTTGATGTAGGATGATATCGATGATACGATTTGATTGTTGAGGAGACTATATGTCTTTGGACAGTAGTTGTATGTTACTGTGGTGAATGTGTTCCACTGGTAGTGATTGTGTGTCACTGGTTAGTAGTCGTGTGCTACTAGGCGTGGTTGTGTACCATTGGGCAAAGTTTATGTACTACTATGTATAGAAACAGTTTTGTTCTATTGGATGGCATTGTAGCAGTTATATGCATAATGCTACTATTTGATTTCCATGGATACTACCACTAGTGTTGGAGCTGATTTCCAGCTAGATGGATAGTGATGATGTTGCTCATGGTTTGATTTGTGTGATCATGAGATATACTATGTGGCTATGATGATGCTACCAACAAAATGGTATGTTTTTTCTCAAGACCATTACCGTTAATACCTCCCTAGCTAGGAGAGAGTGTTGATGTTACGGTAGTTGCAGGAGGTATTAACCTCCACATGTAACCTTTGACGAGATTAGAATATTCTAGGGAGTGAGAGAAACCCTAAACGATTGAATAAGAACCCTAGAAGACAAATCGGCTCAAGAGAATATTTAATATTAAGTTATTAGCCTCCAGGAAAGAGAAGTCGGCCCAGTTAGTTAACTTGGAACACTATAAATAGAGGGCGCTTGAGCTCATTTAGACTCACTATCACTCATAACCTCATAAGGACTAGTGATGTGCATCACTGGAAGAGAGCTACAGCTATTGCACTAGTGACTTGGTGTTTGGCTTATGATTTGGTTTCTCTACTTGGTGCACTAGCTTTGGAGAGAGGTACGCTACCTTGGTTGGCTATTGGTTCTATTGAATGCTTCTTGAATTATTCTATCTTTCAAGGTTAAGGTACTTGGGGGTGTTCATGTGCCTATGGTTGGGTGAAAATATTGAGATATTGTCTATGGTGAAAACGAGCACACTATTATTTTAACATATCCTTCCATTGATAATCACCCAAAACCATAACTTAATACTCATTGACAATCACCCATAACCATAACTTAATACCCAAGCATGAGACTTTAATTGTAGTTGGTCCATCATTGACAATCACCCAAATCCAATTTGAAGTATATGAGAATCAAACCGGAAAAATGCATTTAATGGTTTAAACTACTTTTTTGTTAACCACGTGCTCAAATCCCATACATAATGCATTATATTTTTAAAAGGTATGTTCATAGCTTTCTCACAAATGTGTCAACTAGATCTAGCCTGAGTGGTTGAGCAGAGGAGATTTATACTCCCCACCCAAGTTCAATTTCGGCAAGTGTCATGTTTGAATTCTTCATGAGTATATTGTTGTAACATCCTTCATCCCTCTGCCGACAAATCTTTTAGCTTCTGTGGAATCCAGTTTACCTTAAGTACCATCCTCAAAATGAGGGAAAATGCCCAATAGGTTTTCCTGAGATATGTATTTCAAGGAGAAAAAAGAAAAAATAAATAAACTTTCTCACAACTAAGCCTCTAACAACTCACGGGATAGTTGTTTCAAAGCATCTCCATGTTTTAATTATAGAAATTTTATTAAAAAATAAAACTTATAACTAGAATTTATTTTAAAAATGAAGGTGAAGGTCCAAAGGGTTAAATCCTCTTACTTCTTTGTATGATGTGAAATGGACTTAATTTCCTTTCTCCGTTGCTTTTTTTCTTTAAAATAAATCAAATTTATTATTATTATTATTATTATTATTATTATTATTATTATTATTATTATTCCACAAATGCATGTATGGTAGAGGGGGTGGGCATTGTATATAATTTGAGCTCGGTTGTACGACCTATAGTTGCTAAACAGCTCATATAAAATTCACATATTAGTTGTGTGTATGAATACATTTAGGTGTGTGGATATAGGTACGAGAATGAAAACTTTATGAACGAAGGGTACAACAGTTTTCCTTTGTAAATGAAGAGGTCAAGAAGGTGTGGGTCCAGCAGTGCAAGTATGCCTGAGGGAAATAAAAGTACCCATGCATCTACTTTTTTAAATCCAAAATCCATCATGGTAGGTTAGTAGACAACGTGAATCCAATATCCATCATGGTATGTTAGTAGACATTGTGTTTTCAATGTTAGAGGGTTACAACCAACTCATGCATATTGAAGAATATATGATACCTGGCCAAATAAAAACCATTAAAATTGAATATGTCATATTGGTCAGGTTTGGATTGGTTGTTAAAAAGGTATTAGAGATGGAAGAGCACAAAATGCCAAACATCGGTTACAAAGAATTTTTACCACAATAGCATCAAGGATTAGTCGCAAACATTTCTACCACATTATCATCATTTAATGTGGTAAAAACGTGTTTATTTCAACCTAGGGAAATACCTAAGAAAATCGTTGAATAATTTTATTTTCCAATTTTGAGATTGGAAAAACTTGTGGCTCAAATATAACTCTGGAATGATTAGGCACCCACATCCTTGCAGTGGCTTTGGAGCTCTGCACCAGCCTCTTCCAAATTGTGGTTTGAGAGATTTACAGTAACCACTTACCAATTGTGGCTTAGGAAATCTGCACGGTTCTCTTACAAATTTTAACTAGGGAGGTCCACACTGGTTGCTCATAGAAAACACACTAAATCATAGCATGCTTTTACAAGAAGTTGACAACCCCTCATCCAATATTCTTGCAATTTATATTTTACTACACATTGTCAAATTTATATAAACACAATAACATAACGTGATATAAAGACGTAGAGGAGGTGATCATGAAACTACAATATGAATTAAGGTCTGCACCAACTTCTTCCAAATTGTGGTTTGAGAGGTTTACACTGACCACTTACAAATTTTGGCTTGGGAAATCTGGATGGTTCTCTTAAAAATTGCAACTTGGGAGGTCCACATTGTTTGCTTGTAGAAAACACACTAAATCACATGATTTTACACAAAGTTTACAACCCCTCATCCAATCTGCCTACAATTTATCTTTTACTACACATTGTCAATCAGTATACACCAAAATAACATAACGTAATATAAAGGCTTAGACAAGGCTCTCATGCAACTACAATTTGAATTAAAATTTGCACCATCCTCTTCCAAATTATGGTTTGAGAGGCTTGTTATCCCCATTTTGTGGGATAACTGAGGAGATGACGTCTCGAGGCCCTCAGGTTGTAGACATGGAATTCCGAGAGACAGTTTGACCAACAGTGTCTACTTGCACAGATGGAGACCCACCTCACCACCATAGCTCCAAGTTGATCATGACAGTATCCACCACATCAGCTGGCCTCTGGAAGACATTGGGTCTTGCTCCATGAGGTACAAGTCAAGTATTATGGTGAGTGTCATTTCAATATTTGAGGCATTTAAGTTTGTTACATCTATTATTGTTTTTGATTATGTGACATTTGCTTGGACATTATGTTCTTTGCCCTATTTCACCTTGGTGGTTGACATTGCACCCTAGTAAGTGATAAAATATTCGATGTTCTCATTTAACCATAGACAATATCACAATATTGTCACCCAGCCATAGGCATGCAACCACCCCCGAGCACCGTAACCTTTGATAGATAGAATAATTCTGGAAGCAGCACTAGACTCAACAGATAACCAAGAGAGAGCGCACCTTTCTCCAAAGATAGTGCACCAAGAAGAAATTCCCAGACCACAAACCAAAACCAATTACCAACTACAGTCGTTTCAATTTCACTCCTCCTCTAGACTTGTGCACCACTTGATTGAGAGTGTGTATCCAAATGAACTCAAGCACCCTTTATTTATAATTCTCTTTGTCACCTATCTAGGACGACTTCTCCTTTTGGAGGGTAATACTTTAATATTAATTATTTTACTAATCTAACTTGTCTTCTAGGGTTCTTACACATCTATTTAGGGTTTCTCTAGATTTTGGAATATTCTAATCCAGTCAGAGGTTACATGTGGAGGTTGATACCTCCCGCAGCTACCATAATATTAACAATAAGTGGGTTACCCTTAGGGGTAGGTATGTTATTGGGAGGTTCTTCTGATGAGTCATCGTGTCATTCCCGACCATACTTGACACTTTCCACACTTCATCTCATCATCTCCTCATCTTTTGGATTTTTCGGGTGTACTAACCCAAGAAGGGGTTGTCCCTCACTTCATGGGAAGAAGGGACTGAAGGCCCAAAGGCTTATGGCTGGAAAAAGATAAAATCCTAATTATGACACTTCCAAGTGCTCGCACAAAGAGGTCTTGAGAGAAATGAAAAAATTCTCCTAAAAAATCAAAGACCTACAAAAGAAAAATAACATTATATAAATGTCCCCACTTGTTGACGTGTGTACATTCATGTGGTCTTCCTTTCTTTCCTTTCATATGTCACTTTGTGTACCTATAGCTTCAAGTTTCATTTTCGTACTTTCCCCCAAGATAATCGATTCACCAATAGGGAGTACCAAGGTTTTGGACTATTAATTAATTAATGGCAATGAATGGGCTTGGAAAAAGGATGCATTGAAAACAAACGTGCAACGCACCCTCCACAAAGGAACCCATGAGTGAGACACTACAGCCCCTTTTATGTCATGAACCGCATGCCCAAAATTCTTCCCCTCGTCCATAACACATCATCCACATGAATTATAAGGATGTCCCCTCAGAAAACACCCCTAAACTTGAGGGACGATTCACCAAATAGGTCATTTTTTCAACCCTCCCATACTCAAACTTGGTAAATTTCATAGTGTCTTTGAGCATTAGTTTATTTTGATGAGGCAGTTTGTATGTACATGATTATATGGATCTTTTTATTGATTTTATTTACTCATAATGATGCTTTGAATTGAGATCCTTAGAGGGTGTATCCATTTGTCTTTGCAGGACCCAGTTGGCGGACAGTTTTGGAGGAACAAGCCTAGCTTGGGCTTCCATGGGGTTTCAATCCCACAGGTTAGATGCCAAGGGCCCATATGTCAAATCATGGAGACTTGCCTTTGGAGGCCTGTAGGACACCTTGGAGGACCTTGCCTATCCCTCGCATGCCAAACAATTTTCTTGGAGAGGCCAAAATGTCACTTTCTTGGGGCTTGACGCCATAGAGGGGCTAGGGTTTGGTGGGGATGGAATTATTATTTGACACTTGGAATGACTTGGTAGAAGGCTATAGCACACAAGAGAGAGGCTCTCTGAGCCCCAACGACTTCAACTTACTCAAATGACTTGCTTAAAGGATCAAAATGTCACCCTTAGAGGGTGACGTCATGTTTTAGTGTTTCTTTCATGTGCAAAAGTAAATTTAAATAATATCATTTGTGTAAAGGGGAAAAATAAGGGTTGTCACCCCCCCCTTTTTTTTTACCATAACTTATGTGGACAAACAATATTTAAGACATTTTGTATAAATAGAGATCATTTGAATCTCATTTGATAACATAACTCTCCCATTGTGAGAAGTACTTGGCTGAAATTTTTGTTATACTTGAGGATTCTTGGTGTTTATCTCTTGTGCAAATGTTTTTTGGTGTTATCTCTTGGTTATTGGATGAACTAAGGTGGTGCACACCTCTTGGAGGATTTCTTTCTTGCTATTGATAATGATTTTCTTGATGAACTAGGGTTTGATCTCTCTCATTCTTGGAATTGGTAAGGGAAAATATGAATTTGTTAGTTATTTCTTGCTCTCTTTTTTTATCATTGGTTGAAACCCTAGGAGGAGTATGTTGGATACACCCTCCACTAAGCTTAATCTAATTTTTTAATTTTACAAGTCATTTTGCAAGGGTTTCTACAAGGAATACGAGTGTGTGTGCCCTCCTAGATTTTACCCTAGTTTTATTAGCATGCCCTAAGGATATTGTTGATCCAAATTTTTTTTAAATACTCCATTCACCCAAGTAATAAAGGCACTATTCTGATTTTTCATTGGAGATATAAAATACTTGCCTCGGTAAACATGAAAAAACACTCTTTTGAGATTGTCTAATTTGGAATCAATTTTATGCTTTATATGCTTGGTTGAGAAACCAGGGCGTCTCAATTTGATAAGTATCTCTTGTTGGTGTTATAACATTTCATTTACAGCCATTATGGATGCAAAAACCCTAATACATTTTCATTTATAACTCACTATTCAACCGTTGAAAGTTGCTAAAATTTTGCTACATTAGTCTACTAATCTCAATGCATATTTTGAGTGGATTTTTTGTAAGTTTTATAGGTTGAATTTGTTGTTGTAACAATTTGTTTGCTACAGCCATAAGGCTGCAAAAGTATTTCTGCAACACTTTTTCATTTCAGCCTTGTTTCATGCCAAAGTCTTGCTCTTTCATACTTGAGCTAAACAAGTGTTTGTTAGCTTGTCTCTTGCTTATTTTACTAGACTTTTGGCATCCTCATTTATAGATATTACTATATTTTTTTTGTTGATATATATTGTTGCAATTAGGGATAGCAAGATTAACTTGCTTGTCCACTAACATATTGCATGCATACTTGGCTTTCATTGTGTATCGGGTAGATACAAATCACCCTTTGCAGGTACTCATACATCTTGGCAACCTTTGGCTACCACCAAGACTCTTTTTCAATCCCTTTTCACTCTCCATAATTGACCTATAGGGGGACTCTCCTTCATCTCTTCACTTTCCATCTTTTTCCCCCCATGGTCACTAGGACTCCCCCCTTGAGGTGATTACTTCATCTCTAAAGTGACGAGAATACCTACCTAAGGTGACAGTGGTTAGGTGTTCTCAAATTTGTCACCATTTGGTGGTTGGGTTGGGATTTTCCCAACCTACAACTTGTGCGATATCATTTTTGCGTTGTTGTCAGGGAAGATTTTGAATCCTCTTATGAACCCTAATGACACTTTGGCAAGCTATCCCAAAGCCTTCCCCTATATTTCCTGGCGACTCCACCTAAAGGACATTCTCTTTCCACCTTTGATGCGATCTTCTTGAAGCTCATTTGTCTTCTCCACCTTCCTAAAACCCTTCTTCCCTTAACACTTTTTCCTCGGGGAGGTTCAAACCTTCTAAAGTTTACCAAATAAGGCCTCCCCTCAAATATCTTGTTGTCAAAACCATTTTCCACGGTACCTTCCCATCGCTCCAATGGCTCACCCTTGGGTAAAATACCTTTGCAAACCCCTTAACATGGCCACCATCCTTGGATACCCCAACACAATGCCAAAAGAGTATCAAAAATGGTTACCAAAGTTTATGGGAAACAATGTCATCTCTACAGACAATCATCTTTATGTCGTAGGACAAGACATGGAAAATGAAGAAGTGGAACATGAGGATGTAGTCATGAGACTACTAGCCTCATCTTTGATCGAAGATGCCTAGATATGGTTCAGAGGGATACCTGACAATCATTTGGCATATTATGAGTATTTTGACAAGTTATTCAAAAGCAGATGGACAACAAAGAAAGACAATAGGATGTTTATAGCTCAGTTCAATTAGATAAAGAAAAAGGAGAATGAGATAGTGAGTTAATTTGACCCTAGATTCGAAAAATTATATAGTCAGATTTCGACAGATTTGTGCCCTACAACTATAGCAGTTCATCTCCTTTATGTGAATTCTTTTGATGGGAAGTTTCCTTTCATTTTGAAGGATAAGAAGCCCACCACCTTGGCACAAGACAAGGAGTACATTGCATAGATCTAAGAGAATCTCCTTGATTCAAAGGTAGACCCTTTTTAGTATCCTTTTGTCAAGGATGAAGCAAAGACTAAAGCTTCCAGTAGCAGTGCTCCTGATCTGATTTCCATCTTGACTCAGAAGATAGATCAGATGAGTACTCAATTTTTCCAAGCACAGAATCAGATCATGGGTCATTTGACTACTGTGGAGAGAAATCAATCTGCCTCCAGACCTCAGTTTATTATACAGCAGAGAAATGCCACAAGTTGGAAACCAAGGCCTCAACAACAGGCAAAGGCCCTCGATACATTAAAACCAATTGGGATGGTTGACACAGAAAAAACACCTTGGTGATCTCCATGCCAAGAGCCTCACAAAGAAGATGAATGTCCCCAATGAGATGAATATTCTTCCAACAATATGAATTTCATGAATATGATCTTCAACTTCCAAGAGGAAGAATTCACACATGAACATATCGACAAAACCAGAAGACAGGGAGAAAGAGAAGGGACAATCTAGGCTTTGAATCAGTTGATAGACGATCAGAGGAAGGAGCTAAAGAAGAGGGAATATTTGACATACACCAAAAGAAACAAAGCTTCATCCCCTCCATCATAGCATGTCACTCCTTCGTCAGCAGAGAAGGTGGTCCCACCACCTCCACCTCTAGTACATGAGTTTCTTCCTAAGCCACCTCCCAGAGATGAGATTCAGTTGAATATAGATGTTGCATCCATGTTTGGAAAATTGAATATGACGGTCTCGATGACTGAGATGTGCAAGATCCCTTTTGTAAGGAGGGAAGTCTTGAAATTATTACAGGTACCAACTGAGAAGGAATATCCTCCAATCATTTTGAACACCATGTATCTTAATCCGCAAAGGGACAGTAACCCTCCCTTTTATCCTTCCTTGGCCATAAATGGCTTCCGCTTAAACAATTGTATGTTGGATTTTGGGGCCTTAGCGAATGGCATGTCTTTGTAGGTGACGCAACAACTTGGCTTGAAGATGGCCCGACCATACGAATATGTGTGTGGCATTGATTCTAAAATGGTTAAGGTTCATGGAATATGTGAGAACGTTGAAGTCTTCCTAATTGATTTTCTGCATATCAACCTTCTTATGAACATAGTAGTGATTGATGTCCCGGACGCTTGGGGGATGATCTTGTCAAGGAGTTGGTATGTTTCTCTTGAAGGTTTTCTTAGCATGTATCTTACCCATGTACACATCCCCATGGGGGATGGCACCTTTGAGATATTATATATTCGAGAACGGGTCGACAAACATGTGAAGGACCCCAATGGTCATGATTATACAAGTGAGTGTGATTTCGATGAAGTTATAGAGACCATTGAGTATGAACCATAAGATTTACTGTTCATGCAGGAGGATTTCATAGACATGCTACTCCTAAGGACAGATGAATACAAATAAAAAATTGCAAGGTTCCAAGGGAAAGAGCCATTGTCCATCCAAATATTGAAGAAAGAATATAATAAGGACAAAGAACATGAAGAATCCATCAAAATGCAGTCAACACAGGACCTCCTTCCTATCCTTACACTAAGAATATACCTTACATCAATTACAGTGAAGGAAGTCTTGCGTACATGTGGGACAAGTGTTGGTTGTGGAGCCTGATTATCTTCCAGATTTAGAGGTCTTTTGTTTTCAGCTGTGTTTATACCCCATGAAGTATTTACACCCCATAAGTATATACACTCTTCCATGCAGGGGAGTGCATAGGGGGGTTACCCACGAAGGAAAAATTGTCTTGTAAAAGTATATTGTAATTTCATTGTAAATCTGGACCGTTCATTATAAGGTCGCAAATCTAACGGTAGAAATTATGTTGGGGTGTTTTTCCCTAGAAGGCAACCCTCTGTTATGAGGGAAATGTAATGTGGCAATGCATTATGGCAAATATTGTATTCTGAGATAGGAGACTGTGAGAGAAAGAAGAGGAAGTTACAGTGGGTTTGTTGTAGGTTGTATCCCTTCATTTGCTAGATAATAATAAAGGAAGGACCTGGCAATTTCTCTGGTGGACGTATCCCACACTGGGTGAACCACGTAACGTTGTCTCTATTGTATTGTGTATATTTTGTGTTTTGTTTCCGCCTTTGTTTTATTTTATTGATCCATGGTCCTATTTTTCTAACAACAAGAAGAAGGGAAAGCCCAAATATGACCAAAAGGATGACAACTTGTGGCCTATCCCTTACATCATCAAGAATAATTATGATAAATAAAAGTATTATTTGATAGCCTTGGATGGAAGGAAGATGCCATTACCAGTGGATGGATCTCTTCTCTAACCTTATGCTCAGGTCACATGACTTCTTCAAGGACCAGGCCCCGAGTAAACAGGTAGGTCATCTTGCTTTCCTTGCATTTTCATATTGATTGCTCATGTTAGCTTAGATGCATTTCATATTTCATTTTTCTGTACTTACATATTGATTTCATGCTTAGTTTAGAAATTAAAAAAAAAAAATGCTAAAATTTTCTTTTTTAGATTAGTTTCATTTTTGGTTTTGATGTATATGGACGAAGGGTGATAGAACCACCCTAGATTTTACAGTTTTTAGTTTCAGTGTAGGCACATGTCTACCAGGAGATGTTGTGGTTCTCATGCACTCTCTGGAAAGCACATGTCCCCAAGTAAGAGCCAGATATTATCCCCATTTTGTGGGATAACTAAGGAGATTATGTCTCGATCCCTTAGGTTGCAGACATGGAGTACTGAGAGATAGATTGACCAGCAGTGTCCACTTGCACAGATGGAGACCCGCGTCACCACCACAGCTCCATGTTGATCATGATTGTATCCACCACATTAGTTGGCCTCCAGAAGACATTGGGTCTTGCTCCATGAGGTACAAGTCAGGTATTATGGTGAGTGTCATTTCAATATTTGAGACATTTGAGTTTGTTACATCTATTGTTGCTTTTGATTATGTGACATTTGCTTGGACATTATGCTCTTTGCCCTATTTCACCTTGGTGGTTGACATTGCGACCTAGTAAGTGGGTCACCCTAAGGGATAGGTATGTTATTGGGAGGTCCTTTCGATGAGTCATTGTGCCATTCCTGACCATACTTTCCACTTTCCACACTTCATCTCATGATCTTCTTACCTTTTGGATTTTCTGAGTGTACTAACCCAAGAAGGGGTTGTCCCTCACTTCATGGGAAGAAGGGGTTGAAGGCCCAGAGGCTTGTGGCTAGCAAAATATAAAAGAATAATTATGACCTACAAAAGAAAAATAGCATTATATAAATGTCCCCACTTGTTGAGGTGTGCACACTCATGCGGTGTCCCTTTCTTTCCTTGCATATGGCACTCTATGTACCTCTAGCTTCAAGTGGCCTTGTTGTACTACCCCCCAAGATAATTGATTCACCAATAGGGAGTACCCAAGGTTTTGGACTATTGACTAATTAATGGCAATGAATGGGCTTGGAAAAAGGATGCATTGAAAACGAAGGTGTAGCACACCCTCTACAAAGGCACCCATAAGTGAGACACTACAATCCCTTGTATGTCATGAATCACATGCCCAAAAGTCTTCCCCTCATCCATAACACATCATCTACATGACTTAAATAGTGTAACCAGAACCAGACTGGAACCGGTAAAACCGGAAGGTCCGACCGAGTCACAAGCAAAATTGGTTCAAACCGGTGATTCAACCACCCATGACCGGTTTCATATGGAACTGGTTTTTTTTCTCAAACTGGTCGAACCGACCGGTTCCATACATATGCTATACGGACGAAAAAAGTAAAGAGATTTGCAATTTAAAATAAATAAAAATAAAAAAGGGGCATGCAATGGAAGGTTTTGATGATGTATTTTGATTCAGATATTCATGTGACTATGGAGTGCACTTACTCTTAGTGTTATTTTGGTTTTATACATTGTTACTTGTTATATATATATGAGAAACTTCACAAATTTGTGTATAATGGTTTGGATTCACATGGATCCACATGAATATGTATTTTTTTTTCAAAATTTGAATATTTTATGTATTTTTTAGTGACAGGTTTTTTGATCCGGTTTCTTGTCGGTTTTGGTTCGATTCTAGATTTTTTGGTTGATCAGTTCATTTCTGGTAAATTTGGACTTAGAAGGAGGTCCCCATGAAAAACAACCCTGAACTTGAGGGAGGATTCACCCAATAGGTCATTTTTTCAACCCTCCCATACTCAAACTTGATAAATTGCATACGGTCTTTGAGCATCAGTTTATTTTGAAGAGGTAGTTTGAATGTACATGCTCAGATGGTTCTTTTATTGATTTGATTTACTCATCATGATGATTTGACTTGAGATCCTTGGAGGTTGTATCCATTTGTCTTTCCAGGACCCATCTAGTGGACAGTTTTGGAGGAACAAGCCTAGCTTGGCCTTCCATGGAGCTTCAAGGACACAGGTTGGATGCCAAGGGGCCACATGTCAGATCATGGAGACTTACCTTTGGAGGCCTAGAGGACACCTTGGAGGACCTTTCCTAGCCCTCACATGCCAAACAATTTTCTTGGAGAGACATGTTATCCTCTAGCCTAGGGATAACTAAGGAGATCACATCTCGATGCCTAAAGGTCTTAGACATGGAGTATCGAGAGCCAGACGACTTGAACATGGCCCCGGAGCACCCCTCCTTTCTTAAGTGCAGTCCACATATCCCCAGTAGCAGTATCCATCACACCAACCTGGTCTTGAAGTAGCAGTGATTCTTGCTCCATGAGGTAATGAGTATGGGTATCATGGTATCTATCACTCTGATTTTTTAATCGCTTGAACATGTCATATTCAATCCTTATTCATTTCATGAAGTTTGCTTCGAAATTATGGTCTTTACCTCATTCATACCTGGAAGGGTGACATGGTTCCCTAGTAAGTTGATTTTCCTTTAGGATGGGTTGCTATTGGGTGGATCTATGAAAAGTCATCGTTTGTTCCATCCATACTTACCACTTTCCATCTTTATTCCTTCCATCTCCCCTATCCTTGTTTGGGCATTGGGATTGGCTACACTAGGAAGGGTTGTACCTTACCTTGTGTGAAGAAGGGGCTAAATGCCTAGAGGATAAAAGTAGTTGAAAAGAGTTAAAAGCCAACGTTGAAACCTTTGAGATGCTTTGCCCAGGGATCTCCAAGAAAGCAATGAAAAGCTTCTCAATAAGAAAATGGGACCCATAAGATAACATAAACACTCAAGGTATTAGTTGATGGATAGGGGGTCTCATCATGAGTCGACCTATTATGACCATGGGCATGTAGCGGTATGAAACTACCATCTATCTGGTCACCAAACCAGGGTAGTGGCTCTTGGTGGCATAGCCAAGAGAAAAGGGGTATCATCATGAGAGAACCTTCTCATTTCATGAAATGTTTGTGGATAACGTTGTTACCTCTGATCATCAAGCCAGGACATTGGCATTCAACTATTCCCTTGAAGCACAAGAGAAAAAGATCAAAAGAAATAAAGCTAAGAGTAAGAGGCAATGAATGGGCTAGGAAACAATTGCATTTATGAAAAGGTGCAGATCGCCCTCTACAAAGACACCCACAGGTAAGACTTTGCATTTCCCTGTTATTAATGCAACACATCCCCAAATATATACCCCATGCCACCTAATACACTTACATGACTTAGATTAGATCCCATATGGGAAACACTCCAAAATTAAGAGAGGTTAGCCCAATAGGACACCCTGAGACCTTCTCCAAACCTTACTTATCAAATTGCATAACATCTTTGAGAATTTGTCTGCGTTAAGGGGGGTTTGATGCACATGTTTGGGTAATGTAATTATTGGATTTGATTTACATGTTATGATCCATGTGACTTATGAACCCATGGAGGGCATACTTGTTGTTGTCGTAAGACCTTGCCCGGTGTACAAGTACACATGGGGGAATGATTAGCTCAGATCTTCATGGGGGCTTAAACCCCAAAGATGGATGTTGAAACCCCACCCAGGGGTAAGAAGATATTGAAGGTTTTCATTGGATGAAGGAAGGATGTTTCCTTTGGAGTCACTCTGGGAGGCCTTAGACAGATGAACCCTACCTTCATTCACTTGGACGATGGCCTTGGGAGGTGTAGACATCACCATGATAGCCCTAGACGTCATCCATATCTAGCTTTTCATCTTTGGAAGCATTTGTGAGGCTTGTGGCACATGTGGGCATCATTTTAGGCCTTTAGAGGCCAAGCGCTCCACTTTCCTTGCTCAACGCTCCACATATGGGGCTCAACGTCACCTTAGAGGGGCATGACGTCACCCTTGTAGGAGATTTTAGATGCAAATTTATTTAATTTGGTCAGAATTCAATTTTTGTAACAAATTGGCCGGGTCAGCCCAGAAATTTTAAAATTAAATTAATTTAGAGCTTGATTTGGTATAAATAAACAGAAAGTGACATTCATTTTCAAAACAACTTATCATTGGAGACAAGAGATCTGAAATTTTCACCCTATTAGGGTTATTGGCTGAAATTGAGGCACCACTCTTGTTTAAGGCTCACTTTTTCAACTTGGATCAATTTTTGAAGTTTTATGGTGATCTTGCATGGTATTCTCATGATTAATCTTGATGCAAGTAAGTGAAATCTGCATTTTTTCATCTATTGAATGGTTTATTGTATGGTTTTATTTGCCCATACAAGATCATGAAATTGCATGGTGTATTTAATGCTTGAAGTAAGACACTTAAGTTGTTACTTTCTTACTTTTTATTTGCCAATTTTTTCACTAAATTGATCTAGTAACTAGTGAAACCCTAGAGCCCTAAATTGCTTGCACTTTAAGGGTTTTGTACTTGGTTATTGTTGCATAAGTTTTACTCCATAAAAAGGATAAGGAGAGAAAGGCGTTGGGGCCTAGAATTTCCTACACCCTAGCATTTTGTCTCTTGAGGTCAAAGTCTAGGAGGATTTATGTTACTACTTATCCTATATGTTTTCACTCTTAGACTTTTGTGCATCATCATTAATTTGCAGCCTTAGAAGAAGTCGCCCTCCTTGACTCCATTACCCTTGAAGGCACTACTCCTCTTGTATTATTTCTTGACAAGACTCAACTCAAACTCTTTCACTCCATACTCTACTAATTTGCTAACCTAGTCTAGAAACACTAACAACTAATTTGTTGATGTCATAATCACTATTGCAGCTATCATTTTTCAACTTATATCAGCCTACTAACCATCTAAGTCATCCCAGAATTTGTATAAGGTATTATCAATGAGTGTTAAAGTGTGTGTTTAATTGTCTTTCTAAAGTGAAAATTCTGAAGTTGTTATTGCTGCCATAGTTTTTGTTACAGCCAATGTTGCAGCGCCTAACAACCCTAAAATCATCCATAAAACCATAGGGCATTTGTACTAGGCAAACTATAATCATTGGATATTGAAGTAGTGTCTTATTTCTTTATTATAGTACTTTTCTGAAGTGGTTTCCATTTGTTGTCATCATCATTAATTAATGTTGTTATAAATGTTTGGAAAACCATTTAAGTCATTTATTGACTTGTATTTATCTTGAAATTTGTGAGTGACAAAGGATTATCAAGTTTGCAAGACTCTTGTATTTCTTCCTTGTCATCATAAATTGCACCTTTCAAGATGCATTGTCGTTGTTGTAATCTCACTTTTATTGTATATTAACTTGTTCAGGCAACACATAAATTGTTTAAGAAGTCACTGACTATAATTGTTGCTACTAATGTTTGATGTTTCATTGGTAAAGGGCAGGTACAAACCCATTTTCATTTTCCCTTGTCCCTTTAAAGTTCACCCAAGTGACTTCTTCTACGAAGTGACTTGGAAAGAAGGGTGGGTTTTCACAGTATCTTTTTTCCCTTCATCAACCAACTAGGTCATGGGACGTCTCCCTTGGAGTGAGGCTTTCCTCCTCCTAAAGAGAAAGAGGTACCCTATTGGGGTGACAGTGATAGGGTTACCTCTGTGTTACGTCAATCTAGGTCTGCTTGCCTTTAGGCTTTGGGAAAATATAGATTGTGCGATAACATTTTTGGCATCGTTGTCGAAGAACTTCAAGTCAATTTTCCTCGAACGACACTTTTTCAAAGCCTTTATCCAAATCATTTACTTCATAAAGCTTACATGGCAACTCCACTGAGGGTGATTCCCTCTTTTCCCTTTGATGATCCCTAGAAGGATTATTTTGCGACTCCAATAATGACAAAGCCAACCATGGCTTCTCAATGGGACCCAGGTAATTTTAAGCCCTTAGATATGAGTGAAATTATGGGTTACCCTTGACAAATGCCTCCGAGGTATGAAAATTGGCTCCCCATATTCACTGGCAATGATGGGGTTAGGGCCGAAGATCACATGGATAATTTTTGGGCTTTCTTTCAACTCCACCCTATCAGTGATGATGCTGAAGATTTGGCAATGAAACTTTTCTCTGCCACTCTTCATGGCAATGCTAGGAAATGGTATGATGATCTCTCTAATGCTAGAATCACATCTATGGACCATTTAGAAGAAACCTTTCTCGAGAAATGGGGTATTAAATTAAAATATATCCACATGCTAATAAAAATACTCGAGTACATGAAACAAACTAAGAACGAGACTGTCAAGGAATTCCATACCAGGTTTGAGAATTTGCTACAACAAATTCCTAGAAGCCATCGTCCTAAAGACAAGTACCTCATTTACCTCTATACCAATCCACTCTTAGTGTAATTAGGGTTTCTCCTTAGTGAAAAAGGACCAAGAATAATCCAAGAAGCTTATCACATGGCTATACAAATCGAGGCAAATATTTCCTTATTCAAGGTAAAACACCTCTTTACTCCAAAAATCAAAGTTGATGACCCCAAGGATACCCTAGATACACTTAGTTTGGAGAGATTAGTTTCCCTCGAGATCTTTGTTAGTAAATTCCAGGAAAGAAGGGAACAAGTCATCGACCAACAAGAGGTTGAGGAGAGGGATCCTAATGAAGGTTTTCAATCCCATGAGGAAGAGCAAGAATTTACTCATGTTTCTACCGAGGATAATGAAGACCTGGTTGAAGAGAGAGATCCTGAAAATATCAAACATGATGATGAAGTATTAATGTGTACTCCTCCCTCTGATGAATCCATCCGAGATCATATTCCTCCTACAAAAAAAGAAGAGGATGAGGTTAGTCACTTTCCTTTTTAGGTTTTTGACGATACCCTATTCTATGATTCAAAAGGTGAATAAAAAAGGGAATCCTTGGACATGCTAGACCCTCTGTATTATGAAGCTAAAGATGTAGGGGAAAGTCATGAGGATGAAGCACTGATGTTTGCTCTTTCATTTGATGAAGTCATACAAGTCTTTGATGCTCCTGTACAACAAGAATTGAATACGGTTAGTTATTTCCCTTTCCAAGATTTTGAATATCATTTATTTTGTGATCTGGAAAGTGAAGAACGGTTAGAGGCCTTGGATGTTTTAAGCCCTTTGTGTTATGATAAAGGTAATGACATGGTTGATAATATTGATGAGTTCATACACGTTGGAAAACGTAAATGGGATGTGATTGGGTATGATGGGGATCCCATTTACGACATTTAGGGTCATTTCCAAATGTTTTCTTTACAACTATCATATGAGGTTACCCCTAATTTTGACATTGGAAACAAGGAGATGATGTAGTTGCAGATGTTTTCCAAGCACCCAAGGGTGACCTAGTTCTATGTTCTCCTCATGATTTTTGGTTGTACCTTGAATATTTTGATGAGTATTCTGTAATGTCCCCACTTTGGGACATCATCACAAGGCAGAGATTTATGATGGCCAGAGTAGCCAGATGGGTGCTAGAGCGAGTACAGGGGTATTTGAGAGGCATTGTGGGGTCCATATTGCATTGATAATCATATTCCATCATTATAATCCATTCCGCACAGATTGGATGTGGTTTCGTTGCATTCCGACGATTTCCATGATTTTGAATATTTTGAGCTATAAATCAATGGAATTCACTGAAGAGGTCATTTTGGGCACATTACTTGGAGGAACCTCTCAGTGTAATAGCTCATTGGAATCGGGAGGAGAAACACTACAGGATGGGATGGCTAGAAGTGACTTTCAGTGGTCAGGGAAGCCACAAGGAGAGATAAAGAGCTTTTCAAAGGTAAAAAGGTTAATTAATTAATTAAAGTGATTTAATTAACTAATTAAATATTAATAAAATGAAAGTCACTTTGGAGGGACAAGATGAGCCAAAAAATTATAAAGGAAAGGCAAGGGCCTCTTCTCATTCATTCATGTATGAACTTATTTTGATTTCTGGCTTCTAGCTAGTGAGCCCAATATTGGGGGTTTTGAGGGTTTTGACATAACAAACCCTAGAGGACAATTCGATGATGAAAGATTCCACCTATCTTGTCCCAAGCTTGGTCTCGGAGATGCAATACTCTCCCACACCATTCTAGTTCCAGATCTACTCAGTTGCAGGAGGATTCTACATCAATTTCATGTGCAGATAGAGAGAGGGCGCACCAGTTGAG